>SJYC01122572.1:0-42379 GCA_006408675.1 Madoqua kirkii | reverse complement strand
CTGGGTTTACACATTTTAAAACTGGAAAATCCTCATATTTTTACTATACTCTAACATCCTTATTTTCATATTTTGCATTTTGTCATCCATATTTTCTGCATAACTGAAAAAATATGGCACATATACTGTGGTATATTTTTGTGTTGACTTATTGCACAATAAGCTTTTTCCTTATTTCTAAGTAATTCTCACATATATTAATTTATTTGTTATGATCATTTCCATTTTTTTGGTAGAATGGAACATGTCAAAAACAAATCTCTTTGTTTCTGAAGAATTTGATGCATATACTCAATATAAATTCCGTAGATAGAATGTCTGAGCCAAAGAGGATGAACATCTTTATCACCCTTGCTACCTGCTGCAGTATCCAAATGAATTATAAATGAATGCAACAGAAATGCAGTGTTCAAGTTCTTCACATTCTTACATGTTTTACCTTTAAAGATATATTTTGGCTAGCTCAATAGTTGAAAAATAGTGCCTCAAATTTAATTTGTGGCTTGCTTACAAATAAGAATTATCTTCTTTTTGCATATTTTGGTAGCTTCTAATTTTATCCTCTACTAATTTTTATTTATAACTTCCCTCACTCATCTGTCCTATTTTTAAAATAACTTTGAATAAACTCTGTATTAGGCATCTTGTTTATCAAAATTTTGATGTAAATGTTTTCACAATATTTTGCTGCTTTTTAGAACTTGTATGGAGATCTTGTATCTGTATATTTTAATGTGATACCCTTTAAAAATTTTTTCTCTAAGATATCCAAGTTAAAATACATATTTATCCATAATCTCTTAAAGTACTTTGCTATTTTTTCTGCCATTTTGACTTTTTTCTGGTGATTTAGTGTTGTAGTTTGGTATTAAATCAGTTAGTCCTGGAGTTTATTTTGGAGAATCATCTTATACTAGCCTTAACTTCTCCTTTCTTCTTTTACTTTTTCCTTTCAAAGTGTTGCTAAATATCTAAACCTGTTTCATTAGCGTTGAAACACTTACTATATTATATTGAGTTCCTTGTAAATAGTTGAATCTATTTTGAGACTGCTTTTTTTCCATTGACTTATTATCCGATGTATCTGCATTAAATATTTTAAGGAATTTTGTAATAAAATGAGCTTCAATAACTAGTAGGGTGAGAATGCCTCATTCTCCTTCAACCTTGTCTGCTAGTACTCCTGCCTGTAAATTTATTATTAAAAATAAACCCTAGCTTGCCCATTCCAAGAGGATATAGACTCATTACAGCAAATTTAAGAAGGAAAAAACTGAGTAAGAAATGAATGACTCCCTAAGTCCCACTTCCCCAAAATATGTTCTGTTAATATATTAATATTTTAAAATGTCATCCCATGTGAATGTTTTTTCACATTTGTGTTTCTGAGGCATCCAAAAATGATATACTCACAAAAAATTTTCCCCAAATAGCTTTCAATGTTTAGAAAATTTGGAGAATAGCAGAAAATTCTAACCAATGAGTAAGAATCCACCCAGTTTCCATAGCACAGATGTAGTCACTATTATCAATATCATGGTTTATCTCAGATTTTTATAAAACTTTAATGTAGCATATATATGATATATATGTATTATATTTATGTATGTATATTGTGTATATATACAGTACAAACTGCATATATATGTACGGTATATACATTGTATATTTAGTTACATATGTAGTATTTAGTTACATATATATCTCTGTGTCTCTCTCTACATATACTTACAGCATTCATAGATCCCAGAGGAAAAATTTAAAGATAAAAAACTCAATGACAGTTATTATCAGCAAGTCTTGTCAATAAAATTGACTTGAATGCTTCATCCTTTCAAGCAGGGAAAATGTCCATTTTACTTAGCACTACTTTAAATTTGTTTGTGTATATACCAGGAAGTTTGTATGAAGCTACATGATTTTCCTTTGTTTTCCATTTGGTAAGGTCCTTCTTTGGGAATTGAGGAGGTTCTATGCAGTTTGAATCTATGGAACTTTCTTTGGTTCTTGTTTCCATTCTGGTTGTGACTTATTTTAAGCAAAACTCAAAAGCCTTAGGTTATCTCTTTTAGTTTTAAAATGTTAGTTTTCATTTCACTTATTAGTTATCTATATATGTTTAGATGCATTTTATTGGAATTTTATAAAGCCTGTAACTAAGGAAAATTGAATTTTCACATTTTGAATTTATTTCTTCAAGAATTTTTAATATCTATATTAAATATAGAATTTAAATTCCACAATAAGGCAGTTTTCCTAATATAGGTTTCACTATTCTTTCATGATTAATTTAAAAATGTTACTGTTACTTTGGAGCCTTGGCATTTTCAAATTGCTTGTTAAACTGTTTAAAAAAATACAGAGTTTTCAAGTAAATGATGTATAGTATTTGACCTCACACTTATTTTTAAGCCACACCAGGACACTTAGTGGATTTATAACTAACAGAATTATAATATTCTTCTAAATTTTTCCTAGAATATTCTGCTTTCTCAACGTCAGTTTTGTCATCATTTTATAAGCATGCTCAAAAGTTTCACAGCTAAATATGGTTAAGTAATAGAATGTTACCCATTCTTAGTTTCCTATAAATCCAACCCAGATTTCAGCAGGCATCTCAGTGTTATTGGGTATGTATTCAATTTGCAAGTAGATTCCAGTATGTTGTGGGCTAGAAAGTCTGACCTCCCCAGAACACAGCAAGCCTCCTTCTTTCAGTATCTGATACTCGTCACAGATCACCCAGGAAGGTTCTTTTCATTTGTGTGTAGACTATCTGTACAGCTAAAGAGTAGCGACTTCTGTGGTCTGGTCTCGTTTCTCTGCTGTATAGTCGTCGTGACACTGGCACCCTGGAGGTAGTCCATGAACATGCATGAGTCAGTTTAGGGCTCAATATCAAATAAGATGGAATGATTTAGCAGTGGTTTTGGATCATTTTCCTTCCCCCATGGCTCAACCATAAAGAATCTACCTGCAACGTAGGGGCACAGGAGACACAGTTTCAATCCCTGGGCTGGGACGATCCCCTGGAAGAGGAAATGGCAACCCACTCCAGTAGTCTTGCCTGAAAAATCCCATGGACAGAGGAGCCTGGCAGGCTACAGTCCAAAGGGTCACAAAAGAACTGGACACGACTGAGCGCTGAGCACCCAGCACCAAGTGACATCATTTGGGGAGGAGGAGGGATTTTCCCATATTTCTTCATTTGTCAAGTTTTGATCAAAGGCCCTCTTATGAAATTTTTAAAACTTGACCTTTTAAAGAACTGCTTAACCAAAGAATGAGCTTGATCAGAAGACGCAAGTCCCAGGGGTGTGATCCGGAAACCCTTGCCTCAGACTCTCTCGCTACCCCAGGCAGAGGCAGTATTTGGGCTCATTGAGAAGCCAGAGAAGCTCCCCTATTCGGCGACTTCTTTAACTGAAATTTCATGGATTGTTAATTTTTTTAAATTTTAATTGACATATTCTTTACATACTCAGAAAAGGGCACGTATCTTCAAGTCCGTGAAATTCACAAACCGCATGTCAGGACATGAAGGGCAGCACCCCCATCAGCCTGCCCCCCAGCTGGCAGTCCTTGCAGGCACCCCCACCCCACCCAGGAGCAAAATCATGCTTTCACTAAGTCTAGAATTTGGTGCTAGGGCTCCAGTTTTGCTTTTCTTAACTGTGTTGTGTTTCAAATGAACATCTTAGCAAGTTTCCTATGTTTCATAAGAATTTCTGATTGTAGTCTAACAAACAGAAATGTGGGGAAATCCAGGAGTAAAATTGCCAAATGGCTTATAATAGCCAAAATTCACTTTTCAGCCCATAAATGTATTTGGAGATAGTCCCAATAAAAAAAAGAAAACCTAAAGTGACACAGCTTTGAAGCTATTATGCATGGACACTTCTTCACTGATGGAGGCACAGTGATCTATGTACTGAACCTGAACTTAACTGTGGCTCTCTTCATAAGAACCTGAAGATAATCAGCTTGAGAGTCCATCAAGAAAGTGAATTCTTCCAAATGCGTTTCTACTCAGCTCTAACAGTTCACTAAAAAAATGAGATGACCTTTTGCTTTCTCCCTTGTTCAGTAGGGAATTTAGAAGTTATCGGAAACCCATGTGTTTCCGATTATGGAAATACAAAAATTATTTTTATTAATATTTATTATACTTGTCTCAATTTTAATGACAAAAACAGTGGTGAAAGCATGAGGATTTTAAAGAAAGTAAAAACAAGTGCAGAAAAAGAATTGCTCATATTTTATCTTGCAAATATTTCCTGGAAGATTCAGACCATTCTACTTTGTATTTCTCCATTTTTAAAATAAACTTTTTAAAGTTATTTTGGAATTACAGAAAAGTTACAATAACAGGGCAGTGCGTTCCCTTATGACCCCATCCAGTTCCCTCCGAAGTTAGCAGCTCATGGCACCCTGCTGCCTTTGTCACAACATAGAGACCAACAGGGATTTAACTGAACTCCTGAAAGTGCTAGCTGCTCAGTCGTGGCTGACTCTTTTGCAGCCCCATGAACTATATAGCTCACCAGGCCCTTCTGTCCGTGGGATTCTCCAGGCAGGAAGACTGGAGTGGGTCTCCCTGCCCCCCTCCGGGGGATCTTGCCAGTTCAGGGACTGCATCTGGGTCCCCTGCCCTGTAAGCAGGTTCTTTACGTCTGAGCCACCAGGGAAGCCCGGACTTTATTTGAATTTCACCAGCTTTTCCCCGAATGTCTATGTATGTTCCAGGAGCCATCCAGGATACCACAGTGCATTTGATTTTTTTTTTAAATCAGAGTTTTGAATATAATAAATATGAGTGCGTGCGTGCCCAGTCATGTCTGACTCTTTGCAACCCAGTGAAATGTAACGTACCAGGCGTCCCTCTCCGTAGGGTTTTCCAGGCATGAACGCTGGAGTGGGTTGCAATTTCCTCCTCTGGGGGATCTTCTTGACCCAGGAATTAAGTCTGCGTCTCCAGCACTGGCACGTGAATTCTTTACCACTGAGCCACCTCTACCTCCTTAATAGACATAAATTAATGCCTAATATGGTAACTTAAATATTTCCCTGGGGTAAACATTTCTATTGTTAAACATAAATGTACACGCTAAGTCACTTCAGTCATGTCCAACTCTTTGTGACCCCCCTGGACTGTAGCCCACCGGGCTCCTCTGTCCATGGGATTCTCCAGCAAGAATGCTGGTGTGGGTTGCCGTTTCCTCCTCCAGGGAGTCCTCCTGACCGAACCGCATCTCTTGGCCTCCCGCACTGGCAGGCGGTTTCTTTACCATTATCGCCACCTGGGGAAACAGAAGCATATCAATCCTGGGTTGTTTTTTTTTTTTTTTTTTCTTGAGTCTTGAAATCCATAGCCCATTTTCCTTGCAAGAAAAGACAGGATTCTGAGGGGTCTGTAGCATCCAGCCTTTGCTTTATCGACATTTCGGTCTCAGCTGTAACTTCCAAGGCTATAAAAGGCATGTTTCAAGTATGCAGCGTGTAGCTCAACCATCCATTCTGTCCCCACATGGGCCTGCAGCCTCTTCCCCAGCAAGGGCGTGTTCTTTCCTAGAACAGAAACAGATGGTTGCTGTCATGGTGATCTTTGACCAGAGCCTTCCCTGAGTGTTATTTTTCTTGTCCCCTGCTTCAATAAGGAGAGTCTTCTTTTCAGTGTTGCAAGAGCTGGCTTCTGTTCAATTTCCACAAGAGTATTTAAAATGCAGATAGTGACCTGATAACCACATCTCTGAACCCTGTTCTTATCGAGTTTAAAGTTTTGGGAAACTGAAGAGCCAGGAAGCAGACCAACCAGGGTAGCCAGAAGTGATACTGTGTCTCTCCCAACCTTCCCTGACCTCAGAGGTTCCTAACACTGTGCTGGTTGTTGGGTATTGATCAGAGAACAAACAGAGGAAAGTTTCCTGCCCGTGGGATATCACACCGCGGTGAGGTGGGAAGCCACAGAAAATAGTCAATACACATAATTGATGAGTAAGTAATAATACTGGAAAATAGCAAGTACATTCCAGAAGTGACATTTTAGGGCGAGCTTAAGAGAACCAATGGAGTTAAGGGTGAGGAAGGGCAAGGGGATGTGTCTCTATTTCAAATAAGAGAGGCCAGGGTAAGTCTTTCTATCTAATTCCCGAAAGCTCAATTGTTCTTTTTACTTCCAACATTCAAAAACTTCAGACATGCGTAGGTTTCCCATGTGGCACAGTGGTAAAGAATCCAATGCAGGGGACACAGGAAACTCAGGTTCAATTTCTGAATTGGGAAGATTCTCTGGAGGAGGAAATAGCAACCCACCCCTGTATTCTTGCCTGGGAAATCCCATGGATAGAGGAGCCTGGTGGGCTACAGTCCATGGCGTCACTCAGCACGCATGCACACATAGGTATTTTAGAAACAAAGTCATAATGTTGAGGGATACATTTTCATTAATAGTTCTGTAAAAATGGATGCTATTCATTGTAATGGTTAATGGCACTTTATGGGTCAGGTCCTACTTACACGATCTGTGTTGGTCAGCTGCTCTTTTGTTGTGGTGGGATTTCCTTTTTAAAAAGTATCCACATTTCTGAGGAGTTAGAGAAACAGACTTTTCTCAAAATAGAGGAAATGCTTACTGTGCAAAGCTCTGAGCTAGGCATTCCGGAACATACAGAAAAGGGGAGAGATGAGGTCCATGTGGAAGCTCTGGGTTTGGCCCTGTGGACGCAGGATTATCATTTGCCCTATTAATAAACCCAGGAGGCAGGCATTGCTGTCTGCACTTTAGATGAGCGAACTGAAGCCCAGGCATAGTCAGTCCCTCCTACCAGCAACCCACTACTGAGTTGGAGACTAAGCTAGTGTTGCTTGAGCAACTCAGGATTCACTAAGAGGACAACCGAGGAGTGCGAGGTGAGTGTGTGTGGCGAGGGTAAAGAAACAGGTTCGGGGCGTGTGAAACTTGGGGATCACTGCGGCGTCCAGGCAGAAGTGTCCCCCAGGGACTGGAACCTGCAACAGCCAACTACGAGATTTATTGCTGCTGCTGCTGCTAAGTCACTTCAGTCGTGTCCGACTCTATGTGACCCCATAGACGGCAGCCCACCAGGCTCCGAGGTCCCTGGGATTCTCCAGGCAAGAACACTGGAGGGGGTTGCCATTTCCTTCTCGATTTATTGCTACCTTTCTCCAGATAGCCAGCTGTGTTTCTACTTTCGGTTTTACCTTCCTTGACTTCAGACCTGTTGGCACGTTGTGTCGTGAAGCTAATGTTCTGCACTGTTAAGTTAGGTTGCCCAGTGCCTCCTGAGTTCTCCTCTTTAATAGAGAAATATCTTAAAATAATACAAAAAAGTCATGATGAGAGAAAAAACATATCCTGTGGAGATGATGACTCAATGAAAGAAGTGGTAACTTTAAGTTGAAATACTGGACCTTTTGCAAAATTAAACATGAAGACAGCATTTTTTGGTTTTGCTGTTTTATTCGTGGGGCTTCCCTGGTGGCTCAGTGGTGAGGAATCCACCTGTGGGTGCAGACGATGCGGTTTCGATCCCTGAGTCGGGAAGATCCCCTGGAGAAGGCAATGGCAACTCACTCCAGTGTTCTTGCCTGGGAAATCCCATGGACAGTGCTGGAGGGCTACAGACCTTGGGGATCACAAAAGAGTCAGACACGACTTGGCGACTAAACAGCAATTTTATTCTTAGCGCTTAAGAGGCTATGCAGAGGGCTACCATCTGACATGCCCTGTGTCGCCTTAGGCAGAGACCAAGTGGTGAGTGACAATGTACAGCTAATCCAAGCCTCTTTATCTGCACATATACATGTAGACCCGGTTCAGACAGATTTCTTTGCTTCTATCAGTTACATTTATTTCTGCTGCATTTTATCAGCTTCATTCCAAGCCCTCCTAACATCAGCACCGCTTTCTGCCCTCCCCAGGGCCTCCAGAGTGCTGCCATCTTTCTGAATTCACCAGAATTGAGTGGCTGCGTCTATTCTTATTTTTTAATTCTCCTTCAACCACATATGCCCATTAGTCAGAAACTCTCAGATTTTTCTTCACAGTTTGTTTCAGTTGCTCCAGTTACATAACTGCTTCCTAGACCAAATCGCCCACGTTATTCCGTTTATTACCCGTCAACAGCCGAATCTTGAGTTTCGTTCCCCCTTTATAGCAGCTGATTCTACACACAGACACATGTATGGTCTTTCTCAAGCACAAAATGTGTTAGGCAAGCCCCTCTCAAGATTAAAATTTCCTAATTTTTTTTTTCCTGTCTTATACCAGGTCAAAAACAAACTTCTCAATTTAGCTCTCCAGAAATTCTTTTAAAACTCTTTCAACTCATATTGTTTCCTAAGCTACAAATAAGTAACTTAACAAAATTTGCTGGTAAGGCAAACTGCTTATCTGTGATAATCAAACTTGATAATCCTGTTCCCACTCTTCAGCTTTTGTGCTCCCACTCTGAGAGAAATGTTTATCCCAGACCATGACTTCTTCAGTTTCTTCATAATCTATGTCCAGCGTTAGGTCACCATGCACATCTTTAAGAGGTTTCTCCTAATTCAATTTTACAGCCACTGATTGTTTTTTCAAAACTAACTCAAGCAGAGGGTCTCCTGTGTGGCACTAGTGTTTAAGAGTCCTCCCTCCTATTGATGCAGGAGGCTGAGAGATGTGGGTTGGGGAGATTCCCTGGAGAAGGAAACGGCAGCCCAGGATTCTTGTCTGGAGAATCCCATGGGCAGGGGAGCCCGGTGGACTCCTGGAGGGCTACAGTCCATATAGGGCCACCAAGACTTGGACACGACTGAAGTGACTTAGTGTGCAAGCATGTAAAAATGGATGCTATTCATTGTAATGGTTAATGGCACTTTATGGGTCAGGTCCTACTTACACGATCTGTGTTGGTCAGCTGCTCTTTTGTTGTGGTGGGATTTCCTTTTTAAAAAGTATCCACATTTCTGAGGAGTAAGAGAAACAGACTTTTCTCAAAATAGAGGAAATGCTTACTGTGCAAAGCTCTGAGCTAGGCATTCCGGAACATACAGAAAAGGGGAGAGATGAGGTCCATGTGGAAGCTCTGGGTTTGGCCCTGTGGACGCAGGATTATCATTTGCCCTATTAATAAACCCAGGAGGCAGGCATTGCTGTCTGCACTTTAGATGAGCGAACTGAAGCCCAGGCATAGTCAGTCCCTCCTACCAGCAACCCACTACTGAGTTGGAGACTAAGCTAGTGTTGCTTGAGCAACTCAGGATTCACTAAGAGGACAACCGAGGAGTGCGAGGTGAGTGTGTGTGGCGAGGGTAAAGAAACAGGTTCGGGGCGTGTGAAACTTGGGGATCACTGCGGCGTCCAGGCAGAAGTGTCCCCCAGGGACTGGAACCTGCAACAGCCAACTACGAGATTTATTGCTGCTGCTGCTGCTAAGTCACTTCAGTCGTGTCCGACTCTATGTGACCCCATAGACGGCAGCCCACCAGGCTCCGAGGTCCCTGGGATTCTCCAGGCAAGAACACTGGAGGGGGTTGCCATTTCCTTCTCGATTTATTGCTACCTTTCTCCAGATAGCCAGCTGTGTTTCTACTTTCGGTTTTACCTTCCTTGACTTCAGACCTGTTGGCACGTTGTGTCGTGAAGCTAATGTTCTGCACTGTTAAGTTAGGTTGCCCAGTGCCTCCTGAGTTCTCCTCTTTAATAGAGAAATATCTTAAAATAATACAAAAAAGTCATGATGAGAGAAAAAACATATCCTGTGGAGATGATGACTCAATGAAAGAAGTGGTAACTTTAAGTTGAAATACTGGACCTTTTGCAAAATTAAACATGAAGACAGCATTTTTTGGTTTTGCTGTTTTATTCGTGGGGCTTCCCTGGTGGCTCAGTGGTGAGGAATCCACCTGTGGGTGCAGACGATGCGGTTTCGATCCCTGAGTCGGGAAGATCCCCTGGAGAAGGCAATGGCAACTCACTCCAGTGTTCTTGCCTGGGAAATCCCATGGACAGTGCTGGAGGGCTACAGACCTTGGGGATCACAAAAGAGTCAAACACGACTTGGCGACTAAACAGCAATTTTATTCTTAGCGCTTAAGAGGCTATGCAGAGGGCTACCATCTGACATGCCCTGTGTCGCCTTAGGCAGAGACCAAGTGGTGAGTGACAATGTACAGCTAATCCAAGCCTCTTTATCTGCACATATACATGTAGACCCGGTTCAGACAGATTTCTTTGCTTCTATCAGTTACATTTATTTCTGCTGCATTTTATCAGCTTCATTCCAAGCCCTCCTAACATCAGCACCGCTTTCTGCCCTCCCCAGGGCCTCCAGAGTGCTGCCATCTTTCTGAATTCACCAGAATTGAGTGGCTGCGTCTATTCTTATTTTTTAATTCTCCTTCAACCACATATGCCCATTAGTCAGAAACTCTCAGATTTTTCTTCACAGTTTGTTTCAGTTGCTCCAGTTACATAACTGCTTCCTAGACCAAATCGCCCACGTTATTCCGTTTATTACCCGTCAACAGCCGAATCTTGAGTTTCGTTCCCCCTTTATAGCAGCTGATTCTACACACAGACACATGTATGGTCTTTCTCAAGCACAAAATGTGTTAGGCAAGCCCCTCTCAAGATTAAAATTTCCTAATTTTTTTTTTCCTGTCTTATACCAGGTCAAAAACAAACTTCTCAATTTAGCTCTCCAGAAATTCTTTTAAAACTCTTTCAACTCATATTGTTTCCTAAGCTACAAATAAGTAACTTAACAAAATTTGCTGGTAAGGCAAACTGCTTATCTGTGATAATCAAACTTGATAATCCTGTTCCCACTCTTCAGCTTTTGTGCTCCCACTCTGAGAGAAATGTTTATCCCAGACCATGACTTCTTCAGTTTCTTCATAATCTATGTCCAGCGTTAGGTCACCATGCACATCTTTAAGAGGTTTCTCCTAATTCAATTTTACAGCCACTGATTGTTTTTTCAAAACTAACTCAAGCAGAGGGTCTCCTGTGTGGCACTAGTGTTTAAGAGTCCTCCCTCCTATTGATGCAGGAGGCTGAGAGATGTGGGTTGGGGAGATTCCCTGGAGAAGGAAACGGCAGCCCAGGATTCTTGTCTGGAGAATCCCATGGGCAGGGGAGCCCGGTGGACTCCTGGAGGGCTACAGTCCATATAGGGCCACCAAGACTTGGACACGACTGAAGTGACTTAGTGTGCAAGCAGCTCAAAAAAAAAAAAAAATCAAATTCCTACATTTGTCCTGACTTCCGTATACTGAACGTTAGGCATCACTTCCAGAGTCCTCATTTTTAAAACATGTACAGTGTAATGTGTAAGAAGACAGAGGAAAGAAGAAAGAGAAAAGAAAATGAAGGATGGACATCTCATTCAGACTGAGGAGCTGAAGAAGTTTCCGGAGTGAGACGAGTGAGAACTATGGGATAGGATATGGACAGAATACGGACAGTCCTGGACAGAACACGTGCCGCGGGAAGAGCTCAGGGTGGGCGGCCTCTCACGGGGCCACGCACAGCAGGCAGCAGCCGCGTGAGTTACGGCAGTTTCTATTCGGTTTAGCTTTGTGGAAATAACGCATAAGAAACCGATTCCGGTTCGAAAGGGCTTGATTCCAACTCAGAATGCAGTACGGCAGCTGTGTGTTTGTTCTTTAACGGTCAAGTCGTGTCCGACTCTTTGTGACCTCATGGACTGTAGCCCACCAGGCTCCTCTGTCTGTGGGATTTCCCAGTATTCCCAAGAACACTGCAGTGGGCTGCCATCTCCTATTGCAGGGGATCTCCCTGACTCAGGGATTGAACCTGCATCTCCTGCATTGACAAGTGGATTCTTTCCCACTGAGTCATCATCAGATATTAGCAATTCCATGGACTGTCAAGGCTCTTTTCCTGATTAAATGAAATTTGAATGTCACACTTTAAAAGGTGGCTTTCAACCTCAATCAGTCCAACCACTATTCCAATTATAAAGTTGGTTGGATTTTATTATATTAAATATTGAGCGATACTAAATGATTTCTGCCCTGAAAGTTCGTATTTTAGGAATTCTCTTTTGTAAACTAGTTTTGTCGTCAATATAATGTATTGTTTTAGAAATATTTTTCACATGATTTAATATTATGAATGAATTTTCTTATGCTGTAAAACTGTACTTAAGATTAATCATTTGTGTTTCTCAGATCATTATGATATGTAATATATATATATAGATACACATGTACATACATATATATTTAGAAATATGTGTCTCCCCATTGACAGAAAAAGTTTTTAAAGTATGCTGCTGCCTTGCTTAGTTAAAAAGAAGTTTAAAAGACAAACTATTCTCAAACTCTTATATAATTCCCCTCAACTGTAGCAGAGGGAAGATGTATAACAGACATTTGAAAACCAAATGCCATCAGTTAATACTACAATTGTTATTAATATTATGTTTCTTATTTTAGACTATGCATCCTCAAAACTCTTGTGGTTGGATATCTATGCTATTGGGAGATTAAAAAAAAAAAACAATGCTGCCCTTTTTTTGTGAGCAATAATCTATAGATCAGTCTAAGATCAGCTCTATGTTGAATTGGAAAGAAAGTCCTGAAAGACTTAACTGGAGATAATAGATACCATATGTCCTAAAAAGGGATTTCCCTGGTGGCTCAGACAGTAATGAATCTGCCTAAAAAGAAGAAGACCTAGGTTTGATGCTTGGATTGGGAAGATCCCCTGGAGAAGGGGATGGGAAGAGTTAAAAGGTGAAGAGGTTAAGAGAACTGATAGGGTTGATGAAACCTGAGTGGCATCTAACAAGGACAAGATGGGAGGTCCTGTTCTTATTTCCAATAATGTGTGTCCTCGAAAACCCCGTGACTTTCTCCAGAATAAGGAAAATTAATGAAGAGCACTAGCTTCAGTGAGTATAATTCAAAGCCTGCTATTAAACTGTTATTTTAATGTCCCATTTTCTTTTCTGAAGGTTTTTCAAAATCAAAATTTCTCTTCATTGTGTATTTTCTTCTAAAAGTTATATTTCTGCTACCGTGCAATAAAATAGACCACTGGGTTTTTAAACAAAGATTTTTTTTTTAATATATGGACCATTTTAAAAGTCTTCACTGAATTTGCTACAATACTGCTTCTGTTTTATGTTTTGGTTGTTTTGGTCACAAGCCGTGTAGTATCTTAGTTCGCCCTCTGCACTGGAAGGCAGAGTCTTAACCCTGGGCAACCAGGGAAGTCCCCTGCTGCTGCTGCTGCTGCTGCTGCTGCTAAGCCGCTTCAGTCGTGTCCAACTCTGCGACCCCATAGACGGCAGCCCACCAGGCTCCCCCAGCCCTGGGATTCTCCAGGCAAGAGTACTGGAGTGGGTTGCTGTTTCCTTTTCCAATGCATGAAAGTGAAAAGTGAAAGTGAAGTCGATCAGTCATGTCTGACTCTTCCCAGCCCCATGGACTGCAGCCTATCAGGCTCCTCTGTCCTTGGGATTTTCCAGGCAAGAGCACTGGAGTGGGGTGCCATTGCCTTCTCCAGGGAAGTCCCCTAGACCTTTGTTTTTCGATGTGTAGGCTGTGGCCAAGTCTGGTTGGGCTCTGGAGATTAAAATCCAGGTATTTTATATGAGTCTGGTAGTTTCCAGACATCACTCATTAGGTAAACCCCTTTCGGTCTGAGGAGGAGGTAAATCTACTGCAGGCATTTTATGGGGAAGGCCAAGGAGAGGGCTAATTGAAGTAGTGTTTCTTTTTTGTTAAGCTATTTATTTACCTGTGGCCTTGCTGGGTCTTCATTGCCGAATGGGCTCTTCTCTAGTTGTGGCGAGTGGGGGCCACTCTCCATTGCGCTGCCTGGGTTTCCCGTTGCGGCAGCGCCTCTTGTCATGGAGCGTGCGCTCCAGGGTGCTTGGGATGCAGTGGTTGTGGCACGTGGGCTCGTAGTTGCCATTCCCAGGCTCTGGAGCACGGGCTCAGTCGCCGTGGTGCAGGGCTTGGTTGCCCCGGAGCAGGTAGGATCTTCCCAGCTCAGGGATCAAACCCACGACTCCTGCGTCCGCAGGTGCATCCTTTACCACTGAGCCACCAGGGAAGCCCTGAAATAGTACTTCTAGCATTTCCTAGGTCTCTGTGTCTCGTTCCCTTGGCCTGCCTTCTCTCGTAGGGCCCCTCCATTGTGCTCCCCGTTTATTTGGTTCAATACCATTGAGAACAGTAATGCTGTGCTGCTGCTACGAATAGCCAAGACGGACTTTGCAGTCACTTTGTCCCAGGTGCTCTACTAAGTGTTTCAGGAGCATCATCTCACTCAGTCTTAGCAGCATGCATGTCCGTGGCAAAGGAAAGATGGAGAATTTGGACATTTGACTTTGACTTGTGTCAACATCCTCTTCTTTTACTGTGTGGGGGAAAAGTTAGAGTTCTGCGCGCTCCAGTTGGCGCCTGCATCCTCTCAGCACTTACCGGGGTCCCATGCGCACAGTCATGCCTTAAGAGGCGTTTGCTAGAAAAGCGGGTGTAATATGGCCACTCTAGACGCTGAGATGTCAAGACACCTTCAGTCTCGCGACGCCTGGGTGCTCTGTTCTTCCTTCCTTCCCGCTGTCCCTACGCCCAGCTCCTCTGCCTGCTCTGGTGCGCCTGCACACTTGCTGTTGCGGAGGGTCTGCTGTCGTAACTGCAGCAATGAGTCACATTTCCCTGCTGCACAGACACTCCTGCTCTTGTTTCCCAGCTTTTTAAAAGGAAAAAAAATGGCACAAAAGATCCTATTTACAAAACCGAAACTGAATCACAGGCGTAGAAAACAAACTTACAGTTTTCAAGGCGGGGTGGGGGATAAACTGGGAATTGGGGTTGACATATACACTCTATTGTATATAAATAAGGGGCTTCCTGGTGGCTGGTTGTGGCACGTGGGCTCAGTAGTTGCCATTCCCAGGCTCTGGAGCACGGGCTCAGTCGCCGTGGTGCAGGGCTTGGTTGCCCCGGAGCAGGTAGGATCTTCCCAGCTCAGGGATCAAACCCACGACTCCTGCGTCCGCAGGTGCATCCTTTACCACTGAGCCACCAGGGAAGCCCTGAAATAGTACTTCTAGCATTTCCTAGGTCTCTGTGTCTCGTTCCCTTGGCCTGCCTTCTCTCGTAGGGCCCCTCCATTGTGCTCCCCGTTTATTTGGTTCAATACCATTGAGAACAGTAATGCTGTGCTGCTGCTACGAATAGCCAAGACGGACTTTGCAGTCACTTTGTCCCAGGTGCTCTACTAAGTGTTTCAGGAGCATCATCTCACTCAGTCTTAGCAGCATGCATGTCCGTGGCAAAGGAAAGATGGAGAATTTGGACATTTGACTTTGACTTGTGTCAACATCCTCTTCTTTTACTGTGTGGGGGAAAAGTTAGAGTTCTGCGCGCTCCAGTTGGCGCCTGCATCCTCTCAGCACTTACCGGGGTCCCATGCGCACAGTCATGCCTTAAGAGGCGTTTGCTAGAAAAGCGGGTGTAATATGGCCACTCTAGACGCTGAGATGTCAAGACACCTTCAGTCTCGCGACGCCTGGGTGCTCTGTTCTTCCTTCCTTCCCGCTGTCCCTACGCCCAGCTCCTCTGCCTGCTCTGGTGCGCCTGCACACTTGCTGTTGCGGAGGGTCTGCTGTCGTAACTGCAGCAATGAGTCACATTTCCCTGCTGCACAGACACTCCTGCTCTTGTTTCCCAGCTTTTTAAAAGGAAAAAAAATGGCACAAAAGATCCTATTTACAAAACCGAAACTGAATCACAGGCGTAGAAAACAAACTTACAGTTTTCAAGGCGGGGTGGGGGATAAACTGGGAATTGGGGTTGACATATACACTCTATTGTATATAAATAAGGGGCTTCCTGGTGGCTTGGGAAGATCCCCTGGAGAAGGAAATGGCAACCCACTCCAGTACTGTTGCCTGGAAAATTCCATGGGCGGAGGAGCCTGGTGGGCTACAGTCCATGGGGTCACAAAGAGTTGAAAAAATTACTGTATTTCAATAGCAGAGAGTTTTTCTAAAACTTGAGTTTCAAGTATATACATATTGCATTTAAAGTATAAGTTATATTGAAATCTGTGGGCATATTTCCTAAAGGGATTTTAAGAACAGCATGTAGGCAGTGAGAAAGTATGATAGGATTGATTAGGGGCCATTGAAAGAGTGGGCTGGTAGCTTTGTATTCTTGGTCATCTTTGTTCCCTTACTATTTCTATTCGTGTAAATAAAATGATATACTTTTGCTTTTCAGTCACTCAAGACTGCTTGCAGCTGATTGCAGACAGTAACACGCCTACTATACGAAAAGGTAATCAAGCATTCACAGGGGCTCCACCGAGAACTCAGTGCAGTCCCATTACCTGCAGATTTCACGCCCAGAAACTGTATTTGAACTCCACCTCAGATCAGTGATCTGCCTCAGAACTTCTCATAATCAAATTTAAGATAACAGATTCATTTAAAATAATTGGGAATAAATATTTAGGCTCCTATAATAACCTAACAAAGAGAATTACCTTTGGGACGCTAATACTATGAAATTTTAAATAATTAGCATGTGATAAAGCAAAATTAATACTAAATCAAAGTCAGCTTTTTATTTAGAAATGATAAGATCATCTTCAGAAATATTCATTCCCCTGTTATATTAAGTCATAGAATATTTTAATAGGATGAAGATAAAATAGCATATAGACATTTATATTAATTATCAATAAGTATATAATATGTACAAATAACATTTTGTGATAAACCTTCAGTGTGAAATTATTACTTTATATTTTACATGTGCTGTAAAAAACATACAATTTCCAGTTACAGTGTGGGCACCGGGGCTTAGCAATGAATAATGCGTATGTGAGTCCTCATTTTCACAGAATTTACTTTCTATGAGGGAAAACAGAAAACAAGCAAATGAACAAGGAAAATCTATCTTGCATCTGTGTTTTTCACTGGGACTTTATCTTAAGTGCAACCGCAATGCTAAAATACTTGAAGTTCTGTTATTGCTTGTTTGACATTTTCCGAAGTCCAATGTTTGCAACTTTTATTAGGTAGCAAATTGTCTCCTAAGAATTCAGGTAGAGCCAGAAGAAGATTCGAAAGACCAGTGAAAAATTACAACTTGGAAAGTCTTTTTTTACACATTTGGCCAAAACCAAAACTGCTGTTTGTCACCATAAAGGATGCGGCTGCTTCTCCCTGTGAGCGTGCACTTCACGGAGCCGCGGCCTTCCTGGTGCGGCGGCCACTCCACACTGACCCTCCCTGGAGGGTCCCGGGGCTTATCTGGACCCTTTGCCATGTGATGAGTTGTGACTCCAGTTAATCTCGAGTGTGTGAATAAATGTTAGTGTGTGTGGAGATTTCCGCAGTACTGCTTGACTGCATCCTAGAAATCGTGGTATGTAGTTTTTTTTCTTTGTCATTTGTCTCAAGATATTGCTTCACTGGGGCTTCCCAGGTGGTTCTAGTAGTAAAGACCTGCCTGCCAATGCAGGAGACTCAAGAAGCGGTGGTTGGATCCCCGGGTGGGGAAGATCCCCTGAAGGAGGGCATGGCAACCCGCTGCAGTATTCTAGCGTGGAGAATCCCATGGACAGAGGAGCCTGGTGGCCTACAATCTGTAGGGCTGCAAAGAGTTGGACATGACTGAAGCAAAGCCACTTAGCATACATGTTGCCTGGTCACACAAAGAATTATTTGCCTTAAAAATGCAATACTTATTTTGTTTTATATTTAACATCAAGTATTATGGTAGGTAGAAACATATTTCCTCAAATGCGTCCACACCATAATCCCCCAAACCTGTAAGTTATTACTTTATCTGGCAAAGGGACTTTGAAAATATGACTAAAATAAGGAATTTGGGTGTATTATCCTGGATGACTTGGGTGTTTCCAAGTGGCACTAGTGGTAAAGAATCCACCTGCCAATGCAGGAGACCCAGACTCAATCCCTGGGTCAGGAAGACGCCCTGGAGAAAGGAATGGCCACCCACTCCAATATTCTTGCCTGGGAAATCTCACGACAGAGAAGCCTGGCGGGCTACAGTCCCTGGGGTCACAAAGAGTCAGACACGCCTGAGGACAGCACACAGACATCCCCATCTAGTCTCCCAGACCTGCACCAGCCCCACGCTCTAGACTCGGGTGCCCCAGGATAACCACAGAGGCCCTTCTCGAGGGGGCTGGGGGCTCAGGGCAGAGGAGGGGAAGTGGCAGTGAGAGCCGAGTCCAGAGTGACTAGACGGCTGCCTGGGCGGACGGAGGGTGGGGGGTGGGGGGCGCCCACGAGCCCAGGAGAGCAGGCCGACGGTGGAAGCTGGGGGAGCCGAGGGCCGGACACTCCAGTGGTCAGAAGGAACACAGACCTGCCAGCCGTTTGACGTTTGCCCAGTGAGACTTCTGGTGTTTGAAACGGGAGATGATAAATGTGTGTTGTTTTAAGCCACTGTGTGTGGTAATCTGATACAGATGTAATAAGAAGTTCATGACACGCCTCTGAATCAACTTTCCCTGACACATAATGGGCCTTTGAAGACGGCAGTCGCGCCAAGGGGTGGCTCTGCTTGCATTTTTCTTGCTTTAGTTATGTCTCTGGGGGCTCTAATTATGCACACTCTGGTAATTAATTTTTGGCTGTGCTGGGTCCTAACTGTGGCGTGTGGGGCCTTCTGTCTTCGTTGCAGCCTGCAGGCTCCTAGCTGTGGTGTGCGGGATCCAGCTCCCTGACCGGGGACTGAACCTGGGTCTCCTGCGTTGGGGATATGGTCTTAGCCCCTGGACCAGCAGAGCAGTTCCTGCACTGTTAATTCTTGACCTGTTTTTTTTTTTTTTAATTTCCTATAGTTTTACAACTTTTCTCAAATTCCTAATAATTTCTTTATTTCCCTCTCATTTTGCTTTGTGCAGAGTCTATGTTTCCCTTCCAAAGCTTTTATGTTCATCTAAGTGAGCTTTTTTCCCTCCTAATTTCCCGAATCCTCTTAGCTGACAGCTGACGTTGTATTGCCAGTAGATTCCTGCGTGTATACGAGAGACTCATCACCTTCTATGAGTTGACCGTTTGCTGACTCTGTGAACTTTGCTGCCTCCCGGCCCTTAACCATTTCCTCGGCTTCTTGACTTTTATGCTCAGCTTCGGTGTGACCTTAGTCGCTTCCAGCCTGCCTTGGAGTTATTTTGGAGGAAATAGACATCAGTCTACATCAGACAGCAGACATCAGTCTATTTCTTGCACAGGGCTTACTGGAGGTGAAAAAGGGGAGAGGTGATTCCCGCGGTCAGGTTGATAGCAGAATCTCTTTCGCTTTTTCAACATAATGATTTCAGAGGCAGTGATGAGGATTAATCTCACAGTAGAATTTGACAGTTGGTAAGTCTCGTTTTGCTGAGAAGATTTCATTGTTGCCTGTGGTTTCAGCTGTGCCGGGTGTCCACTGCCGCGGGCGGGCTTTCTCTAGCTGTGGCGAGAGGGCTCGGCTCTCCGTTGCCGCGGGCAGCGTTTCCACGGTGGCGCTTCTCTTGTTTCAGAGCGCAGGGTCCAGCATGCAGGCTCGGGTGGCGTGGCTCGCAGGCCTGGTTGCCCCGCAGCATGTGGGATCTTCCTGGACCAGGGATCGAATCCGTGTCCCCTGCATGGACAGGCAGATTCTTAACCACTGGGCCATCAGAGAATCCTCCCTTCTTTCCAAAACATGTGCTTTTCTTGGTTTGTTTCTCCACCTGTGTTCCTTGCTTTTTTGTACGCACTGCTTTTTTAAACTTTAAAAAAAATTCCTTCAGTGTGGATGTTTTTCAGACCTCTGACACAGCCCCCTTATCTTCGTTCTTGTTTCTTCGCAGTCTTGAATCCTCCTGTGTGTCGCTAAACAGCCGTGTGTGACGGCCTCAGTGCAGAGCTTTAGTCCAGTAGACTTGGCTGAGATCCAAGCCTGCTGATACCTCTGTCTTCCTGAGCGTCTTGGTGGCATCTCGGCGTGAGCCCCAGGCCTCTCCCCTGCGTCTGGTCTTCTTCCTGTATTCCCTGTTCCAGTAGCTGTGCTGGTTCCCTAGCTGTTCAGCCTAGAATTCCGAGTGTCATTCCTGACTGCTTCCCTGAAGTCACTGCATACTGATGACTCCTCATCTGTGTCATTTGGACTGATCTGTTTCTCTTCATTTCCATTTCACCTTCCGAGAACAAGCCCCCGCATCTCTCCCCTTGGCTGGTTCCCTTGCCTCCAGTTTTGCACTTTGCTCACCTGGGAACGCCACAGCGGCGTTTCTAAAGCCCAGATGCCGTGGCCCTGCCCGGCCTCCCGTCGCCTTTCCGGCGGCTCTGCCCGCGTGGCTCTGCCGCTCTGGTGTGTTTCTGTGGATTGTCCTAGTCCTGCCTCAGCCGCAAAGCCACATGCCTGTGGATTTCAACGCCAGACATGAGTGTCCAAGCAAAAAGTAAATCCCTATTCCTTGACTTGGCTCACTTAATCTGTCTTCAAAAATATCATCAGTATCTTCTCCTTTAACACTATTTCCAGGAATGTTAAGATAATAAAATAGAAAATCAAGAGAGGTAGCCAAGTGTGATAGCTGTGATTGACAGCTGCTCTCTGGAGCATTTATGGTCAATTATTTAAGGAAGTAACACCGAAAGTTGTTTCCTATTCATAAAATAGAATAAAAAACAAATATTAGCAAAGTAGATCTGATTTTCCTATAAAAATGTATTGTTCTAAACTTTATCTACAAGTCTTTTACATATATTAGAACAGGAAAGATCTACTCTCTTCAAAGCAGGCATTTTCAGAAATACATGTGAATTATTTTTATATTTGAATATTGTCATTTTAATTTAATTCACATGTTAATGTACATAGTAGTTTGTTAAGTTTTCAAAGACATTAAATACATCAAATATTTAAAGCTGAGTGGAGCTGGGAAGTTCACATTTTATATACCAGAATATATTAGTATTTTAGCTGTTGAAAACAAAATTAAGCATTAATGCTCCTAGTATTTACCTTCATGGACTGAAATAAAGCCCCACCATGTAAGAACGGTGAGCTGAGTTTATTCAGTGTCTCACTGAGGACTATAGCCCAGCCCCTGGACAGACTCTCATACAGCTCTGAGAAACTGTTTCAAAGTAAGGCAGAAGCCTGGATTTATGTAATTTTTTTTTCTGGGATAACAAAAGATTACTGCTAATCACAAAGAAACAAGAACAGACATCTCAATTCAATGATTTTAGTGCTTTTCTGTGTGCGAAGAGGAGGTGCAGGAATCTGGGGTCCTTGAAATCTTTCCTTTCCACATTCTTAAATATCTGCTGTAAGAAGTGGTTCACACTAGCTTAGAGAAGCTTTCTATAGAACAGGCGTTTAGTGCTCGTTTTCTTGGTAGCATTTCCCCATCCGTGGTCTAAGTAGCATGCAAAAAAAAAACACTAGTAATTCTTAATGTGTAGAAACATATCACGTACGCTTACATGTATAATCACTTTCCCTTTTAATTGATCTTTGAGTGTATTTTCTTACGTTTAAAACTCACTCAGCAGCACAAATTGACGGGGTGCGCGCTGCGTGCCTGGCTGCACTCTCGGCCGCTGGGTTTCCGGCTGTCGCTGTGGGATGGTCGCCGCCTCGGCCTGTGTCAGCAGCACGGATCTGTGTGTGCTCAGCCGTGTCCGGCTCTTTACGGCCCGTGGACGGTAGCCCACCAGGCTCCTCTGTCCGTGGAACCTTACAAGCAAGAATACTGGAGCGTGTTGCCATTCCCTACACCAAGGGATCTTCCCAACCCCAGGATCAACCCTGCGTCGCTGTGTCTCCTGCATTGGCAAGTGGATTCTTTACCGCTCGTGCCACCTGGGTGGAGTGTAATCCGTGCGTGCGTGTGTGTGTGTGTGTGTGTGTGTGTGTGTGTGTACACGCGTGCTCTCGTGTATGTGGGCAAGGTTGGGGGAGAAATATACACAGTACATAAAAACAAGTAGATGATTCTAACAAGAATATTTCCAGCAAGATAAGATGAAATGCCAAAAATAAGAGAGAAAATAAGAATATAAGCCCAATAAGGACTTGTTTTTCTTTTTCTTCTGACAATATAATGGTGAGATTTGGTAAGAACTGGCTAACTTTATAGGTGTAAGTATGGTGTAGAGAAATAGAGGATCAATGTAAAGTATTGTAAAAAATGTTGTAGTCAGTAAATATGTCTAGTCAGAATATAAGCTTGCAGACTTAGAAATACGTGTTTCACGTCAAGAGTTCATATTACCTCTCTGATGGAGAGTGTTTCATTTCCCAGAAATTCAGTAACCAGGTATTAAGATGCTTTTAAAACATGGAATGCTAGTGACTAATGTGCACAGTACAATGATTAGTATTTGTTTAAAGACATATTTGCTGCATTTGTTTTGGGTCAGGCATCATTTAAGGCCCTGAGGAAACAGCAGGGAACCAATCATGAACAGTCCCCAAGCTCAGAGAAGCTGGACTCTAAGATGTGTATGGTTTTGAAGGTGGACAAAAGCCCTCTGTGCTCAGAGTGTCAAATAAAATGTGAAAATAGTTGCCTTCAGTCATCAGCTTGTATTTATAATTTTAATAATAACCCTGATATTAATTCTTCCTCGTGTTTTCAGAACTCTACCTTAAAGAATGCTGTGGGCACATGATCTCTAAACAGAATTTGAAGCTACGGCATTATAATCTTTTCCCCACAATAATGTCGTATGAAAACAGGCGATGATGAGGTTACCTCTGTTCTGTGTAACCGGGGAGATCTTCATTGGCAGACTGTCATTACGCAGGGTAGCACCAGAGGGTTTGCACCAAAGGAAGGGGTTTCTTGGAGACCATCTTTGGGAACAGAAAGTTGGGGGGATCAGGCTGCCCCTTGTGTGGGAACTGAGGAGAGGAGGGGTGAGCTGTAGGGGCCCCTCCCTGCTGCCTCCTCTCTCCTTTCTACCCCCACCCCCCCAAGAAGGGTAGAGGAAAAATTTTCTCCTCCCCAACAGACTCAAAGAGAAACTGAAAATCTCTTTCGGTGTGTTATTCAGAGAGCTTCCTTTGGCCTCAAACTCTCCCATCCAGACTAGACATTATTATGAAAGTTGCTGAAATACAGAAGGAATCAAAACCCCAGACACGACATAGGAAGCGCTGGCTTTCAGGTTCCTGTGTCTGATAGCTGGCCTGGGCGAGTGTGTAACGATGCTGAGAAACCGCCGGAAGATGGTCACTAAGAGATGAAATTCTCCTCTAAGCTTCAGACTTAGGTTAGTAACTAAGCGTGTTATCAAAAGGCGTGTGAGTCGGGCCCGGCTGCTCACCACTCAGAAGCCAAAACCCAGGCCAGTCGGAAAAGAAAGTTTGCCTTATTTCAGATGCTGCAACTTGTGGGGGAGAGTGGTGGACATCCGTCCACAGGTCGACTCCCCCCACCCCCTGCTGACACGAAGGGGATGAGAGCTTTCACAGGGTCAGGGGTGGGGGGCCACATGCAGAAACGGCACAGTCCTCCCTGACCGTCCTCCCCAGAGTGGTCGTCCGTGGTCTGACCAGCATCATCTTGGTTTCAGGCACAGTTAGTCTTCGGTCCCGGGTGCACTGGTCCCGTTTCTTTGGGGTCAGTTCTCGGAACTGGGGCAGCTCGTGTCCTGGGTAGGGGCTGGTCATCATCAGTTAACTCCTCCACCTGGGGCTTCGGTGCCTGTGAGAGCTCACAGGATGTGGCTCAGAATGTCATCGGCAGCCCCGAGAAGGAGCTGCGGTCCTTGACGACGGCTAACGACTGTTACTATCCAGTCTCCTTAGACTGTTCTTTGTTGCAGCATTTCTCGCTTCTCTGATTAAACTTATTCTCTGACGAAAGTTTTCCACGGAGAAAGGGCAGGAGGGGACATGGTCAGGGGGCAAGGGTCACAGGGTCCTGCTCTGTTTCAAATGGAGGTGGAAAACTGCGTCTCTCGGGGTTCTTCTTTTCCCTTAAAAACCGTTCTCTTCATTGTAGGAGAGTACACCTTTGTTCCTTGGCTTCTCAGCTTTAAAAGAGGAAGAGCCCTGGAAGAGAAAGAGAATAAAATTCTGGTCAAAGAGACGGGCTACTTCTTCATCTACGGTCAGGTAGGTTCGACCCTGAACCCACCGCCGCCGCCCAACGCCCCGTTTCGTGCTGACTTCTGACAAAGTTCTTTGGTTTATCCCTCAGGTTTTGTACACCGATAACACCTTTGCCATGGGACACCTGATACAGAGGAAAAAAGTCCATGTCTTTGGGGACGAACTGAGTCTGGTGACTTTGTTTCGATGTATTCAAAACATGCCTGAAACACTACCCAATAATTCCTGTTACTCAGCTGGTAAATAATAGTTCTATATACATAGACAGAAAGACATACTGTGTGGGTTTTATGGTCTCAAATGATGTTAGTCTGTTTTGATTGAGACAGATGCAGTCATTACTTTAGATGTTAATTAATTATTAGCTAACTAGTTATTAGTAAGTTTATCGTGTTTACATACGTTTAGAAAGGGCAGTAGCTGCTCAGTGATCCACTCTAGGATAAGCTGTGTTTTCTTGGGGCTGTGCTGAGAGTGCTCGCTTCATAAGAGAGTGATGACCTGTGCCAGGCACATCCATCCATGCTCCCTGCTTCCATCCTCCTTCAGAAAGGGGTTGGGGACTGAGACACAGGACGGGCACGCGTCGTCTGGGGCTGCACAGCTGAGCAACGCCAGGACTTGGCTGAACTCAGCCAGTGTGCCCTGAGTGGGAGTCGTGGAATCTTGCCTCTTCTCTGCCTCCCTCCTGTGGAAGAAATGCCCTTCGGCCAGTTTTGAATGTCAGACCCAGGGGCACCGTTTCTCTTCTGGGGTCAGTGGACACCAGATGGATGCGGTTGGGATGCAAAAGCGTGGGAGTGAGCCTGCCTTTTGACTCAGGGCCAAGGACTGGGGAGGAAAGGGGGCGTGCAGGCTGCCTTCATTTCAGGTCTGTCTGGGCTTGATTGCCTTCAGCTATTGTTGTCCAGCCACTAAGTCGTGTCTCACTCTTTGGAACCCATGGACTGTAGCACGCCAGGTTCCCCTGTCCTTCGCTAATCTCCCGGAGTTTGCTCAAACTCATGTCCATTGAGTCAGTGATGCTATCCACCCATCTCAGCCAAATGAATTGCCATCAAAGCCTTCATTGTATTTGGGGGTAATTTCAAACTAATCAAGGCCAGTACTTGAAAAGAAAAGTTGCCTTAAACACATTTATTTTTCTCTGGTGGTTTTGACAGCTCCACTCACGACCCCAAGGAATGTCTTTCTCTCTAGACAGTGTGAATGACTGTGGAACGCGGAGTGGGGGGTGGCTGTATGCTCTGAAGCTGTATATTCCAAAGGCACTTACTGGCAAATGCACCAGGAATCAAGACAAAGGATAATAATGCCGATGCTTGCCATCCTGGACCAGAGCCATAGAGAGCTTTGACAGGGTGCTGAGGAAGTCTGCTTAGATTTGAATTCCCTAATTTTCACAGAGAACTGTTATCCTGCAGCCTGTGGTAACCAGTATTTCTTGTTGCAAAATACCTATAAATTGTGAGGTCACTTCAGCCTGTTGTTTATTTACATTAATTAGCACTTAGAGCTTTATAACATACTCCTTTATAAATTTTTCTGATCATCAGCTCCTCAAGGTTACTTCCTAGCCTTATTTTTTAAGAATACATAACTTGACCTTAAAGATATATCTCAGTGCTGATAGCTTAGCATCATTTACAAAAAGTGTTCTGTAGGAAACTTCAGGTTTGCAGTTTTTATCTGTTCTAATGAAAATCTGTTTTACAATCATTAAAAGCTACACATTGGTGTATAAAATGTTTCCATAATAATCTGAAAAAAATTAAAGTGGTCCATTTGAAGGGCCCAGTATCACACCAAGGAACCTCTCTTGTACACAAAACTGATTCTTATTCATTATTCATTAACAAATTAGCAATTGCTACCATCTGGAAGAACTGAAATAGCCAGTAACTCAGTGTTGAAATTTTAAGTAGGACCTACTTTGAAAAGTAGTTAGTTCACACCGACTTTGAGAATTACTGTTACCAAATGATCTGTGAACTATAGCCTTTGTCAAATTATTACATATCTTGAGTATCTCAGATGATGACTAATCATTCAGTCCTTTTTTTTTTTTTACTACTTAATGTAATCATCAAATGCCATGGGAATCCTGAAAGAGTGCACGTCACCCTTAATAATATCTAAGTGCATCTGTTACTGTCTGTCTTGGTCTGTTATCAAAAAACAAGATCCTGGAAGACAGACTCCTTGGGCATTCTGATCACTGCCCTAACATGTCTGTGAAGGTGTCTGGTATACCTGAAATGTTCAGTGAATCAACACTCACTGGCTATAGCTGGAGGAAACGCCGGTGTTTTGGGCTTGGCAGTGGAACTGAGGTTAAGGTGGATGTATTTCTGTAATCATGAAACAGTGCAACTGCTTTTAAAGTTATCAGCTGAAGGCATTGACAGTTTAGTTGTGTCGATATGCTCTTTGTTTTTTCCTTGGTTTTCTTCCCTGTCCCCCCTCTTTATTTTTTTCTTCATATTTTTCTTTTAAAATGGGGTCAGGAATGACCTGATACACTGAGTGCAGCTCCTGAGCTGCCTTTTGTATTCCTGAATCACAGGCTACCTTATTATAAATTAGGCACATGCAGATTAATCAGTTCTGAGAAGCTAATTAGCTTCTTACTTTTGATTATAAAGACAGGTTATGGTCATTTAAGGAAACACAAAATATAAAGGACTATAAAAACACTCCAAATGACTCCTAATTCCATAGTCTGGACTCCACAGAAAGACTGTTAGCAAATGTGCTTTGTTAATAAGTAGTGTTTTGCTTTTTACTTTCTAATAATTCACACATTATACGCCCATTTGAAAGGATATTTAGGGCTATGCAGTGTGTGTGTGCATACTTTTGTATTTTTAAATTCTTTTTTAAAGTTTCCCGTGTCAAGTGAAGCAAAGCCACTTTTAACTTTATAATATTCCATCTAGGGATGTGCTATGATTTGCTAAACTTTTTTCTTATAGTTAGACTTAGGTTTTTTGGATTCTGTTTTATCAACAGCAGGTGATACTGGGCAGGCATGGGGTTCCCTTGGGCTTCTCCATAACATCTTGCAGAAAAACCCAAGTGACCACGTTGGCCAGCCCCACACATTCATTTGCCTGTTTTATAACTCCTTCTGCGCATTCTTTTACTATTTTCTTTTTAAATCGTTAGGCAACTGGAATAATCACTGGTCTAGAAACCCAGTGGTGTAATGGGGAAAATGAATGCCTATGTGAATTTTCTTTTCCGAAACCAAGTCGTCCTCTTTACTGTTCTGCCCTCCCCTCTCCTTTACCTGCACAACGGCTTCAAGCTGTGCCAATCATTCCTTTCCAGGCATCGCAAAGCTGGAGGAAGGAGACGAGCTCCAACTGGCGATACCCCGGGAAGATGCTAAGATAGCGCGGGACGGAGACGGCACGTTTTTCGGAGCCCTGAAGCTCCTGTGACCTGCTCACGCCTCGCGGGTGGCTCTCTTCTTCCCTTCTCTGCGCCTCTAAAGAGAAAGCGCTTAACTGGAAATACCAAAAGGGAAAAGCAAAATAGTCACCATAGCCTTTTCTGGGAGCGATTTGTTTTGGTTTGCTGCAACTCGACCAAAACAGGAAATTTAACAGATAACCGCAGCCAAAGGGTGTCATGTGAATTACGAGAACTCGAGCCTATTTACGGAAAACAGAATTAGAAGGACTTACACCAGAATGCCACGCTGGACGACTCAGTGCTTCCCGCCTTGGAAGAAGCACAAGATTCAAAGGGGGGTGATCGTCTCTTCCAGAATGATACTCCACTGTGTACTGTGCAACAGAGCCTGCGACATTTGGGGGGAAATCTCAGGATTTATCCTCTGTTTTTATCTTAAATACCCTGTCTCTTTCTTCTATTAATACTGAGGAAATGGAAGAAAAAAAAAAGGTAGAGAAATCTTATATTCTATACATGAAAAAGTAACTAAAAGTTTAAATTTAAATATTGTATTAGATAATTGTACTCAAAATAGGATACTGGTACTATTTAAGTCTAATAGGTTTATTTCAAGTTTGCAGTTTTAGCTCTAATACTATGTCTTACCCGCTGGAATACTCTGTAACATATTTCACAGAAGGGAAACCATTCTCTCACGTGTCTACACTGCAGAGTATTTTTTGCAGCTAATTTCAGCTACTTTGGAAACTTTTAATATAATTTCAACTCATGCATATAAACGTTCATTGAAAAAAGTAACCATCGTTGTTTTTACATAAAAATAAAATCTGCTGTGGAAGTTAATAAGCACACTTGTAATAATGTAATATCGTTTCCCTTTATTTCCTGTTCCTCTGTTTTAAGCTGCTGCTATTGTAGTTCACGTATCCCAGCCTTTAAAAGATGCTCCTGTTAACAGCTTTTCAGAAGTTCGGGATTAAAGACAGTTCCTGGCATCCTGAGTAGGGTAAATGCCTTGTGCTTGTTCTAAAGGTTTTTGTGGTGGTTGTTGTTGCTATTGTTCACTCACTAAGTTGCGTCTGACTTCTTGCGACCCCATTATCACATGCCAAAGACATTGTCCTGATTTTCATTTTATAAAGAATCATTTCTGAGAATGTCATACTACTTACCTTTTATAACATCATTTGTTTCACTTTTAAAAATGTCATCAGTTTACACCGTTTACTTCACTGTTTAAACAGATGGAAAAACAGACCCTCCCCTACACGAGTGTTCCCCAGTCTCCGTTAAAATATTTTTAAAGGTATTTTTCCAAAACGAACTTGTTTGTATTTTGTGTCTAGAATTAAACATGGTTCAACATTCTGATTTCTATAGGTTCAGCTTTGGGGTTAAAATAAAACATGTTCTGCAATTTATTTGTTTTACAAATTATAAGGAAAAAAGAAGTGATAGGTGGGGTAGAAGTTTGGATACTGGAAGGAAGTTAGAGATATTCTTACTGTTGCCACTAGCTTGATCACCAAATAAAACATGCCAGTGCCTTTGCCTCATGTTTGAATTGTTTGTCTTACACCATCCATCTTCCGGTTTCTCTCTGTAACACTGAATGTCGTCATAAAAATTAGGCGCACAAAGTGAATGATATTCAATAGCCTGTGATAAGCCATAATGGAAAAGAGTATGGGAAAAAAATGTATATATGTGTACAACTGAGTCACTCTGCTGTATAGAAATTAACACAATATTGTAAATCAATTATACTTCGATTAAAAAAGACTAAAATGATAAAAAAATTATGTGTGTAAATGATAAAACATAAAGTAGTGTGTGTATGTGTGTTAGTGTGTGATGTAAAGTATCTGAAGGCATAAATATGTCTTTTTATTTCAAAAAGAATTTGTTTACTTCAATACTATATATATGAAGTTATACATTAAATATTTCTTAGGACTTGGGTTAAATAAGGGTTTCCCAGCTGGAGCTAAAGGTAAAGGACCCTCTTGCTGATGCAGGGAATGTAAGGAACGCAGATTTGACCCCTGGGAAGATCCCCTGGAGGAGGGCAGGGCAGCCCACTCCAGTGTTCTTGCCTGGAGAATCCCACGGACAGAGGAGCCTGGCGGGCTACAGCTCATAGGGTTGCAGAGTCGGACACAACCAAAGCGCCTTAACTGAAGCACGCACAGGTTAATAAAGAGAATACCATGATGATAGGCTTGGGCCGTAAGCCCTTGCAATCTACAGCTTGCAGCCTTTTGCTTTTTAAATGACTTAGCATATTTTGTCAGCAGATGTGGAACTCAGCCACATAAAATAGTTTTAAATTTTACTTTACTTTCCACTTTTGAAGTGGACTTAAAATGTGACTCATCTTCCTTGTAAGTGAAATTGTGAGGAAAATCAGACATTTGCTGAATTAAAACTTATGTAGCCATCAGGAAGTAGAATTAAATCAGAAAAAGAAGACAAGTACCGTATGACATCACTCCTATGTGGAATCTTAAATATGACACGAATGAGCTGATCTACGAAACATAAGCAGCATCAGGGACACAGAGAATAGGCTTTTGGTTGCCAAGGGGGAGGGTGATGGGAGAGTGAGGGGGCGGAAACTGGGATTAGCAGACGAAAACCAGGATATACAGGATGGATGAGCCACAGAGCCCTTCCGAACAGCACAGGCACCTGCACTCAATATCCTGTGATGAACCATCATGGAAAAGGGTATGAAAAAGAATATACAGATGTATAACTGAGACACTTTGCTGTACAGTGGAAATTAACCCAACATGTGAAATCAACTGTACTTCAGTAAAAAATAGGTTCAAAAAAAGGTTAGGTAAATTCGGTAAAAGTTAGGTAAAAAGAAATTTTAAAAAGAGAGGTCTGTGTGGGAAACTCACTGCAACAGTCAGTGCTCCTGCCCGGGTTCACCCTTCTCTCTTTCTCTTGCAGTTAATTTTAGCAGGAAAAAATGTTATCTTGGGATTTCCTACCAAGAAAATTTCTGAGACTTAGTATATGGGCCCAGGCCAGATACTCTTCTGTCTTAAATCCAAAATCAAGACTTGTGATGCTAAATAACCCCCCAGTTGCTGTTCAGTCGCTCAGTCATGTCCGACTCTTTGTGACCCCGTGGACGGCAGCACGAGAGGCTTCCCTGTCCTTCCCTATCTCCTGGAGTTTGCTCACTCATGTCCATTGAGTTGGTGGTGCTATCTAACCATCTCATCTTCTGTCATCCCCTTTTCCTCCTGCCTTCAATCTTTCCCAGAATCAGGGAAAGATCTTTTCCAATGAGTTGGCTCTTTGTATCAGGTGACCAAGTATTAGAGCTTCAGCTTCAGCATCAGACCTTCCAATGAATATTCAGGACTGATTTTCTTTAGGATGGACTGGGTGGATCTCCTTGCAGTCCAAGGGACTATCAAGAGTCTTCTCCAACACCACACTTCAAAGCCATCTGTTCCTCAGCGCTCAGCCTTCTTTACAGTCCAACATTCACATCCATACATGACTACTGGGAAAACCATAGCTTTGGCTAGATGGACCTTTGTTGGCAAAGTGATGTCTCTGCTTTTAAATACACTATCTAGGTTTGTCACAGCTTTTCTTCCAGGAGCAAGCGTCTTTTAATGTTTGCACTCATGAATGCAGCATTTATGGCTGCATTCACCGTCCACAGTGATTTTGGAGCCCAAGGCAAGCGTGGGCCCTAATGGCTGAGCAGACCATCCTGAGGAAGACTTGGCGCAGCGCTCACTGACACCCGGAGGAATCCCTCCATCCTCCAGGTTCTGCAGAGAAGGTCCTCCCAGGGTGCTCTGTTAAGGGCACAACCGGTCGAGAGAAGAACCTCAAGAATCCTGTTGCCCTTTGAATCCCGAACCAGGATAGGAGACTCTGAGGACGCTCCTGCCCCAGGAGACCAGCAGAGAGCCCGTACGTGTTTGATTGGCTGCCATGTTGCTTCCTCATTTTCGAATTGTTTTCTGATACAAACTTCTAGACTCAAGACGTGAAACGGGACCCTTAGACTTCCTTCAGAGATACAGCTGTTTCCTTCTGCAGCCTCGAGGGGATTATAATACACGTGAGATAATACTAAGAATCCTAAGGGCACAGCCTGGTGATATGTTTGCACACAGTGGAGCCCCTCCTGACATCACCTCCCCAATCTCAGCACCCCAATCTCGCCAGCACCACAAAGTCTGTCACCTCCTCTCCAACCTTCAGAGATCACCATTCGCACTTCTGTCTTTGACGTAGAGTTTTGCCATTTGGACTTTATAGAGATAGCACCTTACAGTGTGGAAGCTTTTGAACATCTGTTCACCGCTTTGTGAAACCCTTCCATGCTGTTTCCTATAGAGACAGATCATTCTCCTTCTTGGCTGAGTAGAATTTCATTTTGCAATTATATTACAACGCATTTGTCTGTTTTACTGTTGAAAGACCTTTGGGCTATTTCCCATTTGGGGCTATTGTGAGTTAGGTTTCTGTGAATATTCTCTGAACTGTGAATAGTCTCTGAAAACATTTTGAGGACCCCTAGTACCTATTTCTGCTGGATCTGCACATAGGGCTGCAATTGTGTTCTGTCGTTGTTCTTATTTTTTAAGTTGGAGTATAGTTTCTGCTGTACAGAAACGGGAATCAGCTACATACGTGCATGTAACACCTCCCCCTTTAGCCTTCTTCCCACCCGTCTAGGTCATCAACAAGCTGAGCTCCCTGTGCTGTGCAGCAGGTCCCCACAGCTCTGTTTCACATGCCTACTGTATACACGTCGCTGCAGGCAGAGTCTTTACCTCCTGAGCCACCAGGGAAGCCCCAAAATGTTAGCCATTCGGTCCTGTTCAACTCATTGCGACCCCATGGACTGGAGCTCGCCAGGGTCCCCTGTCCATGGAATACTCCAGGCAAGAACACTGGAGTGGGTAACCATTGCTTTCTCCAGCAGATCTTCCTGACCCAGGACTTAACCAGGGTCTCCTGCACTGCAGGCAGATCACTGTCTGAGCCTTCAGGGAAGCCCAGCGTATATATGTCAACGTTATGGAAACGCATTGTTATGACACAGATTGTGTGCCCTGCTTCAGTTAGTACTTCCAAAACAGTTCCTGAATCATGAGCAATTTCCGGAAAATCACAGAGTCAGGCTATCCGAGACCACAGTTGCTGAGGCTAGTGTTTTTTTTTGGCCGACTTCAGCCAGGCAGGTGCCCTCTGCTTTGCTGCAGACCCTGGGGCTCTCTTTGGCCGGGTGTTATCTCTCTGGCCTGTGCTAGGATCATGTATAGAACTTACTCCAGATATCCATGGGCTCAGTCACTTTTCTAAATTGATTTGTAAATCGGTGCGAATCTGACTCACTTCCACAGGTCCCTTAGGGTTAGAGGGGGTCCAAGATCTCCCGCTTCTATGAGGTCCCCTTCTCCTTCTGGGCCCTCTCCTGTGGGGAGGGGAGGGCTCCACGGGTTGGCCTGGGGCCATGCACGACCCCAAGCACAGGGACGGCCCTGCTCCGCCGTGCCCAGGCCACCAGGAGGAGGATGTCACGGTCTTCAAAAACCTCTGTCTGAGGCTGTCTCTGGCTTCCTCATGACCTTCCCCATTTCTCCGTTGACTGAGTCTTTTGCACAGCAGGAGGAAGAGCCCCTGTGTCTCCCAAGGCCACCTGACAGAAATGTGGAAACGGCAAAGTAAGGAAAGGTCAAGAAGCTAGACATTTCTGTACAAGAGGGAAAAACATGAAAAAAAGGACAAAGAGGAAGAGGAAGCAGTGGAGGGAGGCAGGGGGGAAGAAAGAAGCCTTTTCCATTTTTCAGGAGGTGAAACGTACCCCAGAGAGGGCAGCTTGTCTTTCTTAAGGCTTCCTTTGTGGCTCAGACAGTGAGAATCTGCCTATAATGCGGGAAACCCGGGTTTGATCCTTGGGTCAAGAAGATGGCCTGGAGAAGAAAACGGCAACCCATTCCAGTGTTCTTGCCTAGAGAATCCCATGGACCGAGGAGCCTGGCGTGCTGCAGTCCCATGGGGTCGCAAAGAGTCAGACGTGACTAAGCGGCTGAACTGAACACTTTATTGCAGTTTTATGGATCTTTCCAGGGCTGTTCTTTTCCTTCCTGGACACCAGCCCGGGCACCTCATTGCATGCAGTTGCCCCGTCTCTTTCGCCTCCTCTGGGCTATGCTGGTATCTCGGGCTGCCCTTGTTTTCCTGGTCCTACTGTTCTGAGGAGTTCTAGGCAAGTGTTCTGCAGGATGAACTTCCGTTTGGATTTGTCTGATACTTGTCTCATGCTTCGGATGGAGTTATGATTTTGGGGGAGGAACACCGAAGTGAAGCATCCTTCTCATCACATCAGATCAGAGATACGTAGTCACCTGGCCAGGTAGTAATTGCCAAACTCTCAAGGAATTAATTTGAAATTCACGTTTCTCATTACTTTGGAAACACAGCCTTACCTTTGCTTCGTAGAGATGTGATACCTGTGCACAGCCACCAGAGGGAGCGCTAGAACAACTAATTGTTCAGTAGCTCAGTCTGAGTGAACTCTGGGAGCTGGTGATGGACAGGGAGGCCTGGCGTGCTGCGATTCATGGGATCGCAAAGAGTCGGACACGACTGAGTGACTGAACTGAACTGAACTGAACTGAGCTCAGTCGTGTCTGACTCTGGGACCCCATGGAGTGCAGCACACCAGGCTTTCCTGTCCTTCACCATCTCCTGGAGCTTGCTCAAAATGTCTGTTGAGTCGTGAGCCATCCAACCATCTCGTCCTCTGTCATCCCCTTCTCGTCCTGCCTTCAATCTTTCTCAGCATCAGAGTCTTTTCCAGTGAGTCAGCTCTTTGCATCAGGTGGCCAAAGTATTAGAGCTTCAGCATCAGTCCTTCCAGGAAATATCTAGGCTTGATTGCCTTTGGGAATATCTGGTTGGATCTCCTTCCAGTTGAAGGGGCTCGCAAGAGTCTTCTCTTACACCACAGTTCAATTCTTTGGTGCTCAGCCTTCTTTACTGTCCAGCTCTCACATCCATACATGACTACTGACTAAACCATAGCTTTGACTCTGCAGACCTTTTTTGGCAAAGTGATGTCTCTACTTTTAACATGCTGTCTAGGTTTGTGATAGCTTTATTTCAAAGGAGAACACATCTTTTAATTTCATGGCTGGAGTCACCATTCACAAGGATGTTAGAGCCCAGGAAAATAAAGTCCGTCAAATATGTCACTGCTTTCACTCGTACGCCTTTTTGGGTTTTGGGTTGTTATTTTTTTATTTTTTTCTTTTTTTGCCATGAAGTCACAGCATGGACGCCATGATCTTAGTAGAGAAATACTAAGAATGATAAAATCAAGAACTGCACAAGCATTAAAAGACCAACCAAACCCTTTTAATGATTTCTTAAACCATGTTCAACTCCTAACTAAAGCTTGCAGCATATTTCTAAAGCTTTCAAATCTGTTCCTCTGTGATGCAAATTGATTCCTGTGTGGATGTACTAACTGTAAACCCAGAAAATTTTGGGCTAGGACTGCCCTATAGTCCTAGCCCACAGAAGTTGGGGGCAGAAAGATGGCAGGGAGGGACTGGAGGAAGAAAGGTTGGAAGAGAGTCTCCTCCCTAAACTGGTCCAGGTTTCGTAGAAACCTCTTCCTATCTCTGACTTTTTAACCAGGAAATGGTTCAGTGCAGTTCAGTCGCTCAGTCGTGTCCGACTCTTCGTGACCCCATGAATCGCAGCATGCCAGGCCTCCAGGTCCATCACCATCTCCCGGAGTTCACTCAGACTCACGTCCATCGAGTCAGTGATGCCATCCAGCCATCTCATCCTCGGTCTTCCCCTTCTCCTCCTGCCCGCAGTCCCTCCCAGCATCAGAGTCTTTTCCAATGAGTCCACTTTTCGCATGAGGTGGCCAAAGTACTGGAGTTTCAGCTTTAGCATCATTCCTTCCAAAGAAATCTCAGGGTTGATCTCCTTCAGAATGGACTGGTTGGATCTCCTTGCAGTCCAAGGGACTCTCAAGAGTCTTCTCCAACACAACAGTTGAAAAGCATCAATTCTTCGGCGCTCAGCCTTCTTCACAGTCCAACTCTCACATCCATACATGACCACAGGAAAAACCATAGCCTTGACTAGACGGACCTTTGTTGGCAAAGTAATGTCTCTGCTTTTGAATATGCTGTCTAGGTTGGTCATAACTTTCCTTCCAAGGAGTAAGGGTCTTTTAATTTCATGGCTGCAATCACCATCTGCAGTGATTTTGGAGCCCCCCAAAATAAAGTCTGACGCTGTTTCCACTGTTTCCCCATCTATTTCCCATGAAGTGATTACATCTGTTTAATTTTTAAAATCATTATATTAATGTTATATAATTATATATATATATATGTAATTGATGCTTTTGAACTGTGGTGTTGGAGAAGACTCCTGAGAGTCCCTTGGACTGCAAGGAGATCCAACCAGTCCATTCTGAAGGAGGTCAGCCCTGGGATTCCTTTGGAAGGAATGATGCTAAAACTGAAACTCCAGTACTTTGGCCACCTCATGAGAAGAGTTGACTCACTGGAAAAGACTGATGCTGGGAGGGATTGGAGGCAGGAGGAGAAGGGGACGCCAGAGGATAAGATGGCTGGATGGCATCACTGACTTGATGGATGTGAGTCTGAGTGAACTCCAGGAGATGGTGATAGACAGGAAGGCCTGGCGTGCTGCAATTCATGGGGTCACAAAGAGTCAGACATGACTGAGTGACTGAACTGATATATGTAACTGTACAAAGCTGATTTATGCACATTTTTTTTTTTTTGCCACGGCATGCAGAATCTTGTTTTTTGTTTGTTTCTTTGTTTTGGTTTTGGCCGTGCCTCAAGGTACGTGGGATCTTGGTTTCCTGAGCAGTGATGGAACCCGAGACCCCTGCAGTGGAAGTGGGGGGGGCGGGGGGGGGGCGCGGGCGGTTCTAACCACTGGACCACCCGGGAAGCCCTCCCTCCTTGTGGTTTTAACTCGAAGTTCCCTCCTGACATGGGATGGTGAGCATGTTTTCAGACTTATTTGTCATCTGTAGATCTTCTTTGCTGAGTGTGTATTCAGATCTTTCTTTTCTTTTGCCCATTTTTCAACATGTTTTCCTTATTGCTGAGCTATAAGAGTTCTTTGTCTATTTTTCATATAGTTCCTTTATCCAATGTGTGTATTGTAAAGATCTCCTTCCAGTCTGTGGTTTTTTTCATTTTGTCCCCTTACATCTAATTTGTGCAACCACCTTGTGATTGGAGGTGTTAGTATTGACTCTGTCTTGCAGATGAGGAACTAGGACCATTTCCCACACAAGATCTCAGAAGCCAGAGCGCCCGCTTCTGGACTAGGGCCCCTGGAGGCACCGGGTCTGCAGAGCCAACCGCGTCTTCACTTTCGTGTTCGTGGGTATCAGCTGTGCACCACGGGCCCTCTGTGCTCTGCTGAGACCCTCCTGTTGGTCCATTTTCCGTTCATGTTACCCTAGATACCGGCGCCTGCTTGGAAATGCAGTGAGCTAGCCTGAGTCAACGTTTGAGAACAGACTTTTTTTTTTTTTTTTAATGCTTCATTCCATTTCACAGTACTGTATTGGTTCTGCCATACATTGACATGAATCAGCCACAGGTGTAGACGATCTCCCCATGCTAAAGCCCCCTCCCACCTCCCTTCCCTGCCCATCCCCCCGGTTCATCCCATACACCAGCCCCAAGCATCCTGTATCCCGTATTGAACATAGACTGGTGCTTCATCTCCCATATGATTGTATACATGTTTCTAGACAATCTCTCCATGTTAAAGCCCTCTCCCGCCTCCCTTCCCTGCCCATCCCCCCGGTTCATCCCATACACCAGCCCCAAGCATCCCGTATCCTGTATTGAACATAGACTGGTGCTTCATCTCCCATATGATTGTATACATGTTTCGTTATCATTCTCCCAGATCTTCCCGCCCTCTCCCTCTCCCTCTGAAGCCAAAAGTCCGTTCTATACCTCTGTGTCTCTTATATTGTCTCACTTTTGGGGTCATCATTACTGTCTTCTAAATTCCATATATATGTGTCAGTATACTGTATTGGTGAGAATAGACTTTTAAATACCGTAAAATCAAACCCTGCTTCCAAACAGTTACGTTCAGACCAACAGCAGGGTTGGGTTTTTTTCTGTTTTTTTTTTTTTTCACAGTCAGAGAACAATAGCATGGTTTCTTGAAAGAGCAGGGAAAACCCACAATAACTTAAGCCGGGGCTTTCACTTTGTCCTCAGCAGAAGTGAAAATGAAGCGTCAGGAGTCAGGCCACGGGTCAGTTCTCCTTACTTTTAATCACTTTGGCCTGGAGATGTCCCAGGCCGAGGGCCAGAATATGCATTTCACCCAAACAGACGCCCAGGAGAAAGGTGGGCGACCAACCCTGTGTATGTATTGTCCCCTCTACCAACTTTTCCTTATTGTAAAGCTATGACTTATTTGTTAAATTTCCTAATTGGAGAACAGCTGCTCTACAGTGCGGTGCTGGTGTGGCCCTGACAGCAGTGCGGACGGGTCACAGTCGTCTCCCTCCCTCCTGCGCTCCCCGCTCCCTTCTGCCCGGGCCCTTGCCGAGCGGGGGGCTGGCCTCCCTGGCCCTCGGCGGCTACCTGCTCGCTGGAAGTGTCCACGGTCAGGGCTGTGTCGTCTGTCCCGCCCTCTCCTCCCCCGAGGGGTCACACGCCCCGTTCCCTGTGTCTGGGTCTCTACCCCTGCCCTGAGATAGGGTCATTAGGGCCATGTGTCTCGATTTCGTATCTGTGTGGTAACTTACAATGTTGGTTTCTCTCTTTCTGACTTCACTCTGTATAACAGGCAATTTTTATTAATGAGAAAGACTTGGGAAATGAGGGGGGGAGGGCCCTGGGGGGGTTGCTGAGCGATACCTTCAGCGTCTGACAGGCCTTTAAGGAGCGGCTTGTCTTTCGGTCCTGCACATCTCCAGAGTCACAGGAGGCTCCAGAGGGGCTTAAGTACTTTTCTCTTTTTCAACACAAGGAAATGTTTTCTGGGCAGTGAAAGTGAAGTCGCTCAGTTGTGTCTGACTCTTTGCGACCCCGTGGGTGGTAGCCCACCAGGCTCTTCCGCCCATGGGATTCTCCAGGCAAGAATACTGGAGTGGGGTGCTATTTCCTTCTCCAGGGGATCTCCTGACCCAGGAATCGAACTCAGGTCTCCCACATGCAGGCAGATGCTCTAACCTCTGAGCCACCAGGGAAGCCCTTTCTGGGCAGTACAGCCACCCCGATGTGGAATGCTACTTCATTTTAGTCTGAGTGTCCTGTTTCAGAGACATTACTTTGCCAACAAAGGTCTGTCTAATCAAAAGTATGTTTTTTCCAGTAGTCATGTATGGATGTGAGAGTTGGACTATAAAGAAAGCTGACTGCTGAAGAATTGATGCTTTTGAACTGTGGTGTTGGAGAAGACTCTTGCGAGTCCCTTGGACTGCAAGGAGATCCACCCAGTCAATCCTAAAGGAGATCAGTCCTGAATATTCATTGGAAGGACTGATGTTGAAGCTGAAACTCCAATAGTTTGGCCACCTGATGCGAAGAACTGAGTCACTGGAAAAGACCCTGATGCTGGGAAAGATTGAAGGCAGGAGGAGAAGGGGATGACAGAGGATGAGATAGTTGGATGGCATCACTGACTCTATGGACATGAGTTTGAGCAAGCTCTGGAATTGGTGATGGACAGGGAGGCCTGGCGGGCTGCGGTTCATGGGGTCGCAAAGAGTGAGACACAGCTGAGTGACTGAGTTGTCATCAGCCTTTTCACACTCACACGCCGTGGAGCTGGAACCATCCACTTTCTCAGCATCAGTGCGGGCTGGGAGGAGAAACCAGGAGGGGTCGAAGGAGGGCCTGCCGAACCTCCCGAAAGGGCGAGGGCCTGGAGGGGCGGGGGAGACCCGCGCCTGGAGCAGGGGATGCTCGTGCACGTAGTGAGAAGTCAGTTTTCAGGGAGCAGACTCGGAAAGGGCTTGGGGAACGCAGCACAGAGCGCTTCAATCCAAGGCGTTTGATGACGCAGGAGAGGAGTTTCCCAGCCATCGGGCGGTGGGAAGGGAGTGAGCGCAGGAGCTGGACGGGGCATCCCGGGCCGCCAGGCCCGGATCCGGGAAGAGCTGGCGGACGGTAGAGCAGAGGGGGTCCTGGAGCAGCCCGGCGCGAGAGGCCCGGGCCCGGCGGGAAAGCTCGGTCTAGGTACCGCGGCACCGCAGGGATAATCCAGGCGCAGAGGACGCGCAGGGTCGGTCTAGAGGACAAGGAGCGTGACGCCGCAGGGACCCTGAAGAGCTGAACTTCCCGGGAACGGCGGCGGGTTCCAGGCGCAGCCCCACGCGCTCCGGGCCGCTCCTCGCGGCCCCGCTGCCGGCTCTCCGCTGGGCGGTGGGAGACGCCCGTCCTCCGCGCGGGTGGGCCCTGGTCCCGCTCTTGTCCCCCTTCTCTCCTCCCGTCTCCCTGCAGCCCCACGGGGAGGGAGACCTGTCCGATTCCTTTGCTTTTCCCCACTCGTCTTCTCCCAGCCAGCCTGTGTGAACACCCAAAGTTCCAGTGACCTTCTTTGCTAAAAGGACTTGGTGGTCTTAGCTCAAGCAGTTTACTGAGGCCGCAGTCAGGTCGCTTTTCATAAGTGGTTTAATAAACTGTTCTTTCCACACTGTCCGCCACGCGATGCGGACACGGTGGCATGGCCCACACCGCCGGCCCCTCAAACTCCCCTTCTCTGCCTTCTTGCCTTCGCGGCCGGGTGTGCAGCTTCGTCCTGCTTTCTTCTCATTTCTAATTAGCTTGTGAATTTAATAAAAAATTAGGTTTTGCAGACCCTGAGCCTAGAGGCAGCCTCATTGACGTTCACTTACCTTAGTTTGAACTGGATCAGTCATGCGTCACTAGGAGTAAAGGGGTTTATCTGTATTGTGAATCGTATTAATAGCATACTTTAAAATAAGACAATTTTTGTGATTTTATTATCCATATCTAGAAATATCATAGTCTTAATGACTGTGTCATTCATCTTTATCTTGGAGCTCCAGTCCATCAATTTGCTTTTAAATTAATGCACCAGACCAAAACAGTGTGACAATACAGGGCATATTTGATATTTCAAAGACCATACATATTTTGCTCTTTCACTGAGGAACGTCTTCTGCAAATCTTCACCCACATGCATTTCTCTGAATGTACAAGCTTTGAATTAATAGCTTGGAGCAGTGTGCATGTCTCTAAAGTGGCAGTTGGTGTGGAATCACTTCTATTTTGCTTTGATTAATTAAAAATTGAATACCAGTGTGTGTTTGTCTAGGAATTTACTTTCTTTACCATGAAGGCTTTGTAACTCTCTCTGTTTGGGAGTTGCTTAAGCCTTTTGCTGATATGACACTGAACTTCATTTTTACCTATTTGATGTCTCTTACTCAATTACCTACCCTCACAGGTGGCTCAGTGGTAGAGAATCTGCCGGCAATGCAGGAAATATGGGTTCAATCCCTGGGTCTGGACGATCTTCTGGAAAAGGACGTGGCAACACACTCCAGTATTCTTGCCTGAGAAATCCCACGGGCAGAGGAGCTTGGCGGACTACAGTCCAGGCATAGCAAGGAGTTGGATACGCTTAGTGACTGGGCGTGCTAGGTTACCTAGGATCCACCTAAAACCACCTGGCAAAGCAGTGCAGTGCTGCGGCAGGAGCACGGGGTCCCGGCGTCCAGTGAACTGACTTGAATTCCAACTGTGTTAATTTTAGATACACGTTCCTGAGTAACTCCTTCATTTTTCTGAGGCTCTGTTTTTTGAGCTGTAAAACAGGGATAGGAATCTGTACAGAGTGGATGTGAGAACCAGAGATCAGTTTCTAAAACGTATAAGCTCGCTCAGCAGCTCAGGTCCCGCCTGCGGCAGGTGTGGCCATGAGCGCTAGTCCAGGGGTTGCCTTTGGCACCAGGCTGATGCTGGTCGGGGCTAAGGCTGGCTCTATCTTACCCGCTTTTCCACCCCCGTCACTTAGCTCACCGTTTTGTTTACAAAAGACATCAGTTTATGTTTCTTAACTGCAGAAATCAATTATTAGAGGAAGATATTCATAATAGCCAGGGCATGAAAACAACGTCAATGCCCATCAGCAGATGAGTGGATAAAGACAGTGTGCTGTTCATCTACAATGGAATATTACTCAGCCCGACGAAAGAATGAAACGATGCCATTTGGAGCAATTTGGTTGGATTTGGAGATTATCAAACTAACTGAAGTAAGTCAGAATGGGAAAGACAAGCACCATATGATAACCACTTAAGTGTAGCATCTGAACTAGGCCACAGATGAACTCATCAATGAAGCAGACACGACTCACAGGCATGGAGGACAGAACAGACGTGTGGTTCCCGAGCGGCAGGGGAGGGGGGCAGACTGGGAGTCTGGGGCCACTTGGACAGCAGCCTCCCAGTGGAAGATGCTCCTCAGGACCTGGCTGGCTAGCGCCAAGATACAGGACGGCAGAGGCAGCGGTGCTGCTGCAGGAAAAGCAAAGACAGAAAAGAACGTGAAAGTGTTCGCTGCTCAGTCATGTCTGACTCTTTGTGATCCCACGGACCATAGCCCACCAGGCTCCTCTGTCCATGGGATTCTCCAGGCAAGAAGACTGGAGTGGGCTGCCATTTCCTTCTCCAGGGGACCTTCCCAACCCAGGGATTGAACCCTGGTCTTCTGCATTGCAGGCAGATTCTTTACTCTCTGAGCCACCATGGAAGATGGAAGGTGTG
>SJYC01122570.1:0-32052 GCA_006408675.1 Madoqua kirkii | reverse complement strand
CCTAAAGGAGATCAGCCCTGGGATTTCTTTGGAAGGAATGATGCTAATGCTGAAACTCCAGTACTTTGGCCACCTCATGAGAAGAGTTGACTCATTGGAAAAGACTCTGATGCTGGGAGGGATTGGGGGTAGGAGGAGAAGTGGATGACAGAGGATGTGATGATTGGATGGCATCACCAACTCGAAGGACATGGGTTTGGGTGGGCTCTGGGAGTTGGTGATGGATAGGGGACCTGGCGTGCTGCGATTCATGGGGTCGCAAAGAGTCGGACATGACTGAGCGACTGAACTCAACTGAAGTTGAAAAATAAAAGCATTTCCCCTCTAAAGAACACAGCACAACCTTGGTGAGGCCACAGGGCCTCGCATCCCAGAGAAAGTCACTAGAAAGGCTTCGCGGGGTCTGCGGGGCGCTGGACCTTTCTACTGTTGCAAAACACGCACTGCAGTGATGAAGAACAGGAACCGGGGGCGTGGCCTGAAGCGCTGCCCGGCAGGTCAGTAAACGAAGGCTGCTGCGGACAGCGAGCCACCGCACCGCAGGCGCCTGGAGGGTGAGCCTCAGGGCACTCAGGATGGAGGGAAAGGAGCTGCCCTTGTAGTGGTCAGCCTGCAGTCACCCCGAAGTTGATCCTTCAGGGAATTTGGATGGGAGTAACAGTTGACTGGTCCAAACAGCTAAGGTGCATAGCAAACGAATGGCTTCAGTGAGCCCAGACGCTTGCATCTTCCCCTACATAGCAAGGCCTTAAACTCCTTTTGAAATCTTTTTTTTTGGGGGGGGTAAATATTTAATATTAACAGTAATCTTTTGATGTTCTGACTTCCTCGTCTTTTGTTGCAAAAAAATTCTGTACGTCCTCAGTACCCGCTGCCCCCGCTTCCCCCGCCTTGCCTCTTTGGAACAGTTTCTCAGACTTATCTGAGCTGCTGTGTCCTAGGCTTATGTCCTCAGATTTGTCCAACGAATAAAACATGATTCTCCACTTTTAGGTTGCACTTTTTTTTTTTCAGTTGTCAGGAGGAATAAAGTAGAAATCTTTCCCTCCAAAATTCTTAGATATTTTAAGAAATTATTTTGAGAAGCACGGTACTTAAAAGACAAACTCGTTACTGGAAGGATATTCACTTTCCACTGGGCTTTCAAGCTGAGCACCTTCGGTTCCCTCGGCCCCACCACAGTGAGCCAAACTGCTTTGGCTAAATTGCTTTCAGGCTGATCACACTCGGTTTTTTCACGCAGGGTCTTGTGTTGCTGTGGCAATTAACTGGAGTGGTCCTAAAGGGTCTTTTTCATTAGTGAAATTGTCCTAATGGATAAAGCAATCATTTGCTTGGAGTCTGTAGAAAAAGATCAGGATTGAGTAACAATTTCCAAGTTGCAGGACACCCCTAGCATTTTGTTGCTTGTTTGAAAAGGATAAGTCTTTAGCAGCCCCTAAACAATCAATAGAGTGTTTGCAGAGATGCTAGTAATAGTAAAAGGTTCCTGACCAGAACTCTCAATTCCTGCATTAGAAAATCATATTAAAAATACCTTCTTCTGAGAAAAGGGAAGAGGTACAGTGACAGGGAAGTGATGATTTATTCAAGCTAATAGTGAACTATAATGACCTCTCATTTAATGTAAATCTTCAAAGGAATTTCTTCATGGAATATCAGTCTTAAATTTCACTGGCTGATCATCTCACCCTTAAAAATTAATATACTTTTTCTGGGTGGCTTGGGAGGGAGTTGAAGGCAGGAGCAAATTTGGCCTCAATCCCACCCAGTCCTGGTCCTTGTCTTTGAAGACAAAAGGCTGCAGCGTTACGCCTGCAGGGCTGACCGCTAGATGGAGTGCAGTAACAACGCCTCCTCCATTTCTTCAGCGGCTAATAACAGAAAGCTTTGCTTCCGAGCAACTGCAAAACCTGTGCTCTTGTAACTCATATGCTCACATAACTGATAGACTGCTGTTTGGAAATGAGACGTGCACCGTTTAATGGCCGTGGAATCCGGCCTCCAGTTCTACCAGTTCTGTGTTTGGATAGTGCTTCGCCAGGCCGCACATCCCTCTCGCCACTCCGCACCCTCCCCACAGAAGCAGCAGAGAACCGCCACAGTGCCAGGTGACCAGTGATGGCAAGTTGCAGGTGGCATCTGAGTGCTAGCCATTTGGGGAGTCGAGACCAGGAGGGCCTATAGTACTGTTATCCGAATATTTTACCTGTGGGCCAAAGAAGGGAGATCTGAGCCTCCAAATCCCTACAGGGAAGGTCCAGATTGATACCTTGTGCTTGTTGCCAAGGACTTAAGGGGGAGATGGAAATGGAGGCAGGCAGGGAGGGACTCTGTTTTCGGTCGATGTTGCAGAATCAGAAGGGAACACTCTGCTGCTACGATGTCTAAGGATGGTCGTAAAAGATACTGCATGCCTTGGGGCAAACCCGACTGACAGATCACCCTGTGGGTTCCGGTCCCCGAAATGACGGGGCCTCCCCGGTGGCTCAGGTAAAGAAGTCACCTGCCAGTGCAGGAGACGCAGGAGACACAAGTTCAATCCCTGGGTTGGGAAGATCCCCTGGGGAAGGAAATGGCAACTCACTCAGTCTTCTTGCCTGGGAAATCCCATGGACATAAGACCCAGGAATGGGGGTCACAAAAGAGTCAGACGTGACTTAGCACCCAAACAACAATAGCCCCAAATGGCAATCTTGTCTATTTTGTATATATTTGGACTTCACAAAAATTTGTCCCTGATTTTTTTTCATATGTAATTGTTTGACCATAGCTTTGTGAATAGGATAAATGCTTGAGAACGGCTATTTTTCCACCATGAGCAGACTAATACAAATGTACTAAGCTCGGTCATTTGCCATTGCTAAACATATTTGTTGCATTTTATGTTTGTTGAGCCAGTCCTTCTGACTGACACCTTCTGAAAATCAGATGCCTGATTTTCCTAGAAGTCTTTGTGAAGAAACACTTTCCTTTCTAAAGTGAGTCTGCATCCGAGTTTTCCTTTGGCAAGACATACACTGTATCCAAAGATGTTTGATAAAGAAGAAATCCAGCTTTTAGAAATAATGCTGGGGTCTTGGCATAATCCACACAGTAGACAGTATTTCTGTTGACCTATGTTAAGTCTTTTCACTGTTTTTTTCAACCAAATAGTTGAAACCACAGCCTATAATTCTGTAATAGCTTCACTGTGGAGAATTTTGCCAGTTGACCTCTAACATTCATCCCCCCCCCCTTTTTTTTTCAGAGCAACAGAGTTTTCACCAGGTTAATCATTTCTCAGAACATGTTACTCAGCATTTCACACAAGAGATGGATGGGGCCATTTGAGTTAATGCTGGGTGAAAGAATGTAAGCAAAAATGTTGTGGGAAGTTTAGGGAACACTTTCTTAACAGATAGCTTGCTTAATGCTCTTTGTCACTCTCTCTTTTGTCTAGTACTGCCTGCTGGCTGGAATAGTCTTTATGGCTGGTGCTACAGCAATAGTTTTGGTCCATGAGGTGAATTTAAGGAAAACATCCACGCCAAGAGCTTGCCAACCTAAAATGCTGTTGGGCAGTAAACCAGTTGTTGACATAATATCCTTAGATTATGCAGGAAATAATCAGCTTCTGTCTTGGATGTTAGTCGCTCAGTCCTGTCTGACTCTTTGCAACCCCATGGACTGTAGCCCACCAGACTCCTCTGTCCGTGGAATTCTCCAGGCAAGAATCCTGGGGTGGGTTGCCATTTCCTTCTCCATCGATCTTGTATAAGTCTCTGATATTTTGAATCTTTTGTGGGTTTAATTATGTTTTTCCCTCAAATTTATATGTTGAAGTTCTAATCCCCAAGTACCTCTGAATGTGACCTTATTGGAGATACAGTCTTTAGTGAGATAATTAGGTTAAAATGGGGTTAGTAGGGTTGGTCCTAATCCAATGCAGTTGGTTTCCTTACAAAAAGGGAAAGTCTGGAAGTGTATAGACTCACAGGAGAGTGGAAAGCAAAGAGATATAGGAAGAAGATGGCCATTTACACACCAGGGAGACAGGAATGAAAAAGAGCATCCCTCATGGCCCTGGAAGAAACCAAATTTGGACACCTCCATCCCAGACTTTCAGGATCCAGGCTGTGAGGCAGTAGAGGTCTGCTCTTCCAGCCTGCGGTCCGTGGGGCTTTGCGATGCTAGTCCTAGAAAACTGAGACAGGGTCTGAGCACCAGGGAGGATGCTGTCAGAGAAACGAGTCACTCTCAGTGTTTCCACCTGAAGGCTTTAATACCGGGAACTGAGAAGGGTCAGACCGCACTGAAGCGACTTCGCCTGCACGCAGGCAGTCTCACAAAATAGCCCTTGCTGGGTCAGTTCCTGGAACCGGCTTCCAGCACGTGACCTCCCAGGCTCTAGGCTGACCTGGATGACAGCTAAAGGGCTCACTCGGAGGGAACTTCAGATCGTGCGGTTCCAAGCCCACCCCGGGGAGGAGTGCTCCCAACGGGAGAGAGGCGCGGTGGAAACGCGCCCTGTGCCCTCACGCGGGGCCCCAGCTGGCGGGGCTGGGCTCCTCCTCTGCCTGCAACAGCTGTCGGGTGTCTGGAGGGGCAGGTGGAGCCCAGCTAGGACGCAGCGCGACTGCAGCTGTCCCCTAGGATGGCTGAGGCGGAAATCCCTTCAAAAGCAAAGCCTACGTGAGGTTTGAAGTCCCCTCGAAGTGCATCCTGCAGAAAGTCTTTGTAAAGGCCCAGGACGTGAACACAGATGAGAGCCGGGGTGAAAATACAGACCTTCCCGTTGCATGAAGGTGTCCGTTTGTTTGGGTTTATGTATTGGTGTAGGGCTGGGCTGGGTCTTCACTGGTGCACGTGAGCACGGGCTCCTTTGCACGCAGCGCGCGCTTCTCGCTGTGCTGGCTGCTCTCGCTGGGGAGCAGGGCCTCCGCGTGTGTGCGTTCCGGCGCTTGGGGCTCCCGGGCTCAGTCGCTCCGCATCTTGCAGGGTCTTTCCGACCACAGATGGAACCCACGTTCCCTGCATCGTCAGGCGGACCCTTAACCAGTGTTTAGCAATATTAGAAGCTATCCCAGTGGTTCATATACCGGTTTCTTTCTTCCCCATTTCCTTTCCAATTCTTAGATGGTTTTATTTCTCAAGTGTTAAAAATGTGCGCTCACCCTCTTCCTTCCCGTTCAGACACTTCTCCCTTCTTTACAGCGCTTAACTTTGTCAGTGGATACTGGCTTATATTTTCACAGCACTGTTTTTTTAAACAAGTTCAATTGCTTGAGAACTTTATTAAAAAATAGACTTTAAAAGAAAGTACAGAGATTTCTGATGTACCCTCTCACCCTGCCCCCTTAGTGTGATTCATTTGTTACAGTTGATGAGCCGATTGAATACATTCTTTTTAACTAAAGTCTGTAGGCCACAGCGCTTTTTAAAGAAGCAGATATCAGTTTGCTGAGATTTGAGAATGTTGCAAGAAGACCTCACAACTTTATTATTCTTCCTTGCTTACTATAAATAATAAAATTCCACTACTACATTTTTTGGTTAAATGCCATCCTTACCACAAGAGCATTATTTACAGTTTAATAATTCAAATTAATGAATGAACTGTTAGGAGTCTAGGGAGGGGAGGTACACAATGGGGAGGAAGATTGTCACTTAGGTAGTGAGTATCCTTCTATTATTGTGAGGGTTTAATACTGTCATTTTAGTCTCTGGAGGTCATAGTGTTAATAGTAATTCTTAAATCCATTTGGTTTGATATGAATCCAATAGGACTTGCCAGGATCCAGCCCCGGTGGATCCAGGGTAATTCAAAGGTGGGGGCGGAGTAGGCGTCCTAGAAAAAAAGCTATTTAATTACAGATAGAGGGACTAGGAATTTAGCAGAGAAAAAGAGGCCAAATAACTTGGTTAACACAGGGTACCAATCACCACCTACGCAGGCCGCAGGCGTCTTCCCGTTCTCCTGAAGGAGAGGAGGCACTGAGGCCCCCCCCGGTCCGATCTTAGAAGCCCAGGCAAAATTAGTAAGCTTGGTGGGTCCTATGCACCAGATGGGAATTCGGCCAGAAAATAGTAGGAGAGAGAGAAAGGGGCCGAATAACTTGGCTTACGTGGGGCACCAATAAAATTCCAGGCAAGGAACTTGCACCATCTGCGTTGGGCCGCTGGTGCCACGTGTGGGCTTGAAACCCGGGGCAAATAAGCAGACATGGAGGGCACCCACGCTCCAGATGGGAATTCAGCCCGAAAAAGGGGGAGCAGAAAATAAAAAAAGAAACAGGGGGAGCAGAAAGGAACGACATGAGGGAATCAGTCTTTCCAGAACTGATCCGATTTCTTTATTTTTCAGGTTTGTTTATATACCTTTTGTTACACGTAGGGATGAAGACAGAGTCACACGGGGGTCAGCAGACCTGACCCTTGTCACAATCAGGTGCTTCATATAAAATTATACAAAGGTCTTATGAGTTTTTACATCATCTTCTGACCATGAGGTCTGCTGACATTTTATGGCCCTCTCTGATACTGGTCAGTTAACCAGAAAACTTATTTTTCCAGGAGTGATTTTTTCAGGCACCACCCTCCAAATAAAATTGCATTCCTATAGGGTGAGGGTGTAGTGAGTTACAGTCAAGAAAGGAATTTACTAAGGTTTAACATGATTAGTCTTAGAGGTTAATTAGTTATATCTCTTATATGCTTGAAGGTTAATACTTATTTCTCCTATATGCTACTTATATTCATTATAAGGGCAGGGAATATGAAGATTTAGCAGCAAACATCAGCCCAACAAATGAAAACCCTTCACCAATGTTCCCTTTACAATCTATTTAGTCTTAAGATAGTGATAAGGTTACATTTTTGCATAGCAAGGACACAGTGATTTATAACAAAGTCCAGTAGTCTATAACAAAAGAGAAAATTCATTAACTCAAAAAGTCTAGTATTGCTATTATCAAAAACTACTATATTTCCTTTTCTATATTTCAAATACATTGATTAATATACTCCCAGGTGCCTAAGGATATGGAGGCCTGGCGGCAATCAAATGAGAAAAGGCTTGTGCTAATATTCCAAACTCTCTGTGCTGTTTATGGTTGAGAGGTTGTCACACAAGCTAGTCTGTCAGCAGAGAGGTTTGACTTGAGACACCCTTGTCCCACCCAGGGCAGGGAATTAGCAGTAATTATTGGCATGACAAATGAAAAAACCCTTCACCAATATAATTCCTAATCAGCCCACTAATACTATACTAATGATCTTCCAACTTCTCAAAAGAGTCTGTATTTAGAAAGTTTTAGAGCATCCCGTGCCTCTCACAGCTGGGAGGCTGTAAACAATCCATGCGGCTGGACAACCTGATCAGGCAGGCCAGAGAACCTTCAGAGTTTGTAAGTTGAAACACTCTTGTCATGCCCAGGAATTTTTATTAACTGGGGCTGCAAGTTAACTCCTTCTCCAAGAGAAATGGTTATGGGGGAGAGCTCCCCATAAAGAACTCTGATTTTGGGGTAGATGCTCGGGAACAGGGGATTTCCTGAGGCTTGATCACGCCTTTGCGTATGCCAAGCTTCTTTTTCCTCATGACCTTTGCCCTGGGCGGAGTTCCTCACACTGACCCCCAACAGTTAGGGGTCTAAGGAGGGGAGGTACACAATGGGGAGGAAGATTGTCACTTAGGTAGTGAGTATCCTTCTATTACTGCGAGGGTTTAATACTGTCATTTCAGTCTCTTGAGGTCATAGTGTTAATAGTAATTCTTAATCCATTTGGTTTGATATGAATCCAATAGGCACCACGGATTATCTCAGCCAGAGAAGCAAAGGGTGGGATGAGAATAAAGGGGACCTTCAGTATGAAGGCAGGGGCGCCGGCTGCCTTCAGTGTTCAGAGGCTGCTGAATGAGAAGAGGCCCAGAGGACGCGGGATGGCTTCTGTTTTCCTGAAAGTGACTCGAGAGCATTGCGTTTGTCTGCAAGGGAAACTGTGCCTTTCTCCCTCTGGGGAGTTTCGGCTTGGCTCTCCCAGAAACTAACGTATGAATCTGCTACTGCAGTCCCCCTCTGGCCCTTTGGGAACGTGATTCTTTATTTAAAGATCCCAAGGTGCATGCATTTGGGTACATTTCAGACTCTGAAATTCTGTGACTGCCACAGAAGAAAGAATATCATTGTGCTTTGGCAACTGGTTGAAAACAGAATTCAGTCTTTGTCAAGTTCACCTTTTTCTTAGATAACCCTCTGAGAGCCACTGGATGCCTTGAACCTCTCCGTGGTAACTGCAAATGCTCTCTCCTCTGAGCAAGGCACTTACATCCTAGGTGATGTACACACTTACTCAAAACGACCTCACGTCAAAGAAGACACGTTGCTGGAGGGATCTGATGTATTTTTAACTTTGCTTGACATTCAGGAAATAGGGGAGTAAAAATGCCCTGTGATTAGGTCTTCACAATTGAAGCGTCACTGAGTCGAGGCCCGAACAGAAAGACAGACAGGAAGATGAATGCAACCTTTCTCTTCATCGATGTAATATTGACAAGGTAACTAACAGTATAGCTCCTGGATGGAAAATGGCTAAGCAGGGCTGACAGAGACACGGGTGAGCTTGCTCGATTGCTTCGTTCTAATGTATTTACCTTGGAGGGGCGCGTTGGCTTTACTGAAAACGTTCAGCGGGAAGCTGCGATGCAATAGATTATTCTAAGAGCTTCACGTGTCTCTTTCCACCAACGATCACTTTGGAGTGCACATGAGACAGATGTCAGACGCGCAGCATTCAAGACATGGACGCTGTCCTCAAGGCAGGCTCAGTCACTCTTTGGGAATGCTGTTCTCCAGAAGGCAGGCTCAGTCACTCTTTGGGAATGCTGTTCTCCGGTTCTGCAGAATGGAACTCCTGCACTTGTTCAGCTTTAATCTAGTGAGCGATCAGCAACTAGGAGGTGATTCCTGCTGTGCTGTTTGACTCCCACATGTTCCTATTAAATTTTTGTTCTTCTACTGCAGGAAGCAATCGTCAGAAGGGAATCCTCATCCTGGGAGGCTGGGAGGAGCCCCAGGGTGGACAATCAGCACCCTTTATTAGATTTTACTCATCTCCTGAGCCACAGAATACACTGCTCATGCGAACGTCCCCAGACGCTTTCCTCGGCCATTTGAGGGGCAGTTAGAGCCTAAGTCTCACGCCGTGAGGAGCACCATCCTCCTCTTCATTTCAGGTTTATTTCAGAAAGAGCTGTCTCCGTGTGTGTCTGTGTTCTGTCTCCATCTCATGGAAGGCGGTGTTCTGGCTTCTTTGGCGAACAAAGTAATTTTTAAGAAACACTCATTGACAAAAAGGTGATTCTAAAGTTGCAGGAGATGGATCCATGAAATACTCTGCATGAGTGAGCTTTGTTTTTATTGCACTAAGAACAGCCTTAACTGATCATATGAGTAGAATCAAATGAGTAGACCTGTTTCTTTGTTCACTTGTTTAACTGAATGTACTCTCTTAATGCCTGGTGGCTCAGACAGTAAAGAATCTGCCTGCAATGCAGGAGACCCGCGTTCAATCCCTTGGTCAGGAGGATCCCCAGGAGAAGGAAATGGCAACCCACTCCAGTATTCTTGCCTGGAGAATCCCATGGACAGAGGAGCCTGGCAGGGCTACAGTCCACAGGGTTGCAAGGAGTTGGACACAACTGAGCGACTAACACATTCACTCTCTTGATGGGCTGATTTGATGTTGCATGTAATAAAACCCTAATCCTCTGCTTGCTATCTAGACCACAGCCCTTGAGGAGTCATCCTTTAAGCCCTGTCAATGATTGGAAACAGCTTTTAGCTGACGGCCATTTCCAGGTCGCTCTCTGTTTTAGTTTTGGGAGATGTGTGAGGAACAAGAGAAAAACCTCTGTGCAGGGAGGTATATTTCAGGGCAGGAGCCAGACAGTATCAGCAAACTCAATACAGGAAACAGACAGTGTAGGCACCAATAATTAGAACTTAGGAGAAAACTCTCAAAGCTGGCTTGAGGGGGCAGAGGGTGGCTACGGAGTGTCAGAGTCCAGGGAAGGAGCAGGAAGAGACAGGGGCGCGCTGGGGAGTGCAGACACAGAACGCCGTGGAGAGGGTGACTTCTGAAGGAGCCCTGAATGAAGGCAGGGGCCGGTCACGGTCACGGCAGGAGAGGAGCAGAGAGGAGCAGCGCATCGGAGTCCTGGGCGCAGGTGTCCGGCGCGCTGGGGAACTGGGTGCCCAGGAAGCTTAGAACGGGTGGGGGGGGGTGCAGATTGGCAGGAGACGAGGTCGGACATCATACAGGGCGGTGAGAGCTCTGCGTCTGCTCCGAGGTGGGACTCGTCGCATCTTGTCGGGGGAGTGACCACGTGTGGCCTCTGCTTTCATAGGTTTATACCGGCACGTGTGGAGAATGTACTGAAAGGAGCCGTGGCAGAATCAGGGGCAAGTTAGATTCCGTAATTAAACCCAGGGTTCTTGATGCCCTTGACCGGGGGATCGGTCAGGAAGACAGTGAGAAAAGACAACACAACTTGCTCCTGGAAGAAGCAGCCTCCAGAGGGAGGGCTCATAGCACAGGTCCCTCATGCCAGCGCTAAAGAACCACGTGTCCCAACTAAGGCCCAGGGCAGCCAGACACAGAAACACACTTTTTAAAACATCCCATCTGCAGAGCAGAAACAGACTCACAGAAAAGAGAGGACAAACCAGTGCTCACCACTGAGGGAACAGGGGAGGGACAAGATGGGGCATGGGGTTAAGAGGCTGAAAACCACTAGACGTAAAACGATAACCAACAAGGACTGACTGTACGGCAGACGAAGGGAAGGTTCATGGCACAGAGTCCCCACGGCCCGAGACGGAGACGTCTTCACACGGTGGGAATGGAGAAAACTTGTTTTTAGATACAGCTGTTTCTCTTTTTGCTTTCTTTCTTTATTTAGTAACTGAAGCATAACTGATTTATAATTTTATATTAGTTTCAGGTGTACAACATAGTAATTCAATATTTTTATAGATTATACTCCTCTTAATGTTTTTATAAAACAATGGCTATATTTTGCTGTGCTGTACAATATACACTTGTGGCTTATCTCGTCTTCCTTTTTAATCTTTACCTTATATTGGAGGAGTATGGTTGATTAAGGCTTCCCAGATGGGTAAAGAACCCACCTGTCAAGGCAGGAGACAAACGAGATGTGAGTTTGACACCTGGGTCAGGATGATCCCCTGGAGGGGGACGTGGCCACCCCCTCCAGTGTTCTTGCCTGGAGAGTCCCATGGACAGAGGAGCCTGGCGGGCTACAGTCCATGGGGTCGCAGAGTTGAACATGACTGAAGCGACTTAGCACACACACATAGTTGATTAACAACATCGTGTTAGCCTCAGGAGTATAGCAAAGTGATTCAGTTATACATATACAGGTATCCACTCTTTTTCAAATTTTTTTCCCATTTAGCTTATTACAGAATATTGAGCAGAGTTCACTGTATGGTACAGTCAGTCCTTGTTGGTTATCATTTTATATCTAGTAGGTTTTAACCTCTTAACCCCCTGCCCCATCTCATCCCTCCCCTTCTTCCCTCAGTGGTAACCACTAGCTTGTTCTGTCTTTTCTGTGAGTCTGCTTCTGCTCTGTAGATATGAATTTTAAAAAATATTTGTATTTTATTTATGTGGCTGCCCTGGGTCTCAGTTGCAGCATGAAGGCTTTTTAGTAGTGGCATGTGGGATTCAGTTCCCTGACCAAGGGTTGAACCTGGGACCCCTGCCTTGGGAGCATGGAGTCTTAGCCACTGGATCACCAGGGAAGTCCCTAGATGTAAGTTTTTAAAACTAGTAGAATTCTCGGAGAAGGCGATGGCACCCTCTCTAGTACTCTTGCCTGGAGAATCCCACGGATGGAGGAGCCTGGTAGGCTGCAGTCCATGGGGTCGCTAAGAGTCGACACGACTGAACGACTTCACTTTCACTTTTCACTTTCATGCATCGGAGAAGGAAATGGCAGCCCACTCCAGTGTTCTTGCCTGGAGAATCCCAGGGATGGGGGAGCCTAGTGGGCTGCTGTCTATGGGGTTGCACAGAGTCGGACACAAGTGAAGCAACTTAGCAGCAACAGCAAAATTCTCAATGGGGGATCAGCAGACGCGGGGACAAGTGGTTTCTGGGATTTGGGAAAATTCTGAGCTGTCGCTAACTGTTTGGGACATATCAACACGTAGGCAGAGTTTAAAGCTATGAAACCTGATGATAGCAACTAGAGAATCAGTACGATTGTTTTTAAAGCCTCAGAACAGACAAAGAGGCAGAGACTGAACTGGAGGGCAGGCCCGGATGTTCAGGGCAGGCCCGTGCTGGTGGCTGGAATGTCAGAGGGATCCCAGGCCTCCTTTGGGAGCATTTTCTGTTTAGGCCTCACAAGGGGGTCACTGGCTTGGTTGACAGTTGACCTTCGCTCTGACCATTACATAACTGTGGATCTGAGTCTTCAGGACTGTTACGTTGTTAATAATTCTGCAGATGCAAATATTATGTCACAAAAGCAAATATATTCATGTATTAATATTTTCCCCACAATTCAGCATTTTATTTTATTCATGTACAACGAGTTTGCCAGCTAGACAGTAAAGCATCTTGTTTTGTTTGTGCAAAGAAAGGATCTTCTTTGCACAGTTCCCGGAACTTTAGACACCTAGTAAACACTGGACTTGACAGTGACTACACAACAGCAAACAAAAAGGAAGGATTCAGTGAGTGCTTTCTTGTTTAGAGATAATAACTTTATTTGTTGCTGTTCAGTTGCTCAGTCTTGTCCAACTCTTTGCAACCCAGTGGACTGCAGCAGGAAAGGCCTCCCTGTACCTTACCATCTCCTAGAGTTTGCCCAAGTTCCTGTCCATTGAATCAGTGACGTTATCCAACCATCTCATCCTCTGCTGCCCTCATCTCCTTTTATAATTTTACAATCATTTAAAATTTATATAATTTTATCATCATTTAAAATGTATATAACGTTGTCATCATTAAAAAATTTTAGGACCATAATAATGACCCTAATTTTAAACTATTGTTATAGGACTCAAGTATAATAGAAATGAGGCATATTCACAATTTCAATTTTCAAAAGTGTATCTTGGTAATTCCTGGTTGACCCTCCCATGAGGATAGACTTGTCAACTGTGATAGGGTTTACTTATTTGGAGAGGACATATATTTTAGAAAACGGAAGAGGGGAAACCCAATTCCGTTGCGAGAATCTCCATAATAATATTATCCTTTGAACGTATTTTGACACCACCTCCTGTATTTAGAGAACGCAATGCTAAAAATAGCATCTGGGACAGCTGGGTGTCAGATTCCAAAATCTACAGCTGCTCTGGGGTGAACTTTTGATGGATGCCATCCGGGGCACTAGCTGTTAATTGCTATCGTGGCAAAGGTTTTCCTGTTCCTTAAGAAAAACAGAAACGAAAGCCACAGAATCAGACCTTTCAAGCAGCACGGAACACTTTAAACCCTCGCCGAATGACACCATGATGTAATGAGGTGCATGAAAGACGTGTCTGAATAGAGAAGGTTTGACAGGGAAAGCCAAGGGCACGTGGCACGGCCGCATGAACCCTAGCAGTATATAGACTCTCCAAGACAGGGCAAAAAGCTGAAGCAGACCGAGAGGTTTCATTTTTTTTTACAAGAAAGTGAAATCCACGTGCCAACACGTCTTAACTCGGCCTTACTGAACTGGTCCAGGTTCTCTGAATGCTTTCAAATGATACTATTTGCTGAGCATCTGTTGTGGTCCAAGCGACATCTGTCATCTCATTTAATCCTCGTGACGATCTTTGTGGTGTGTGTCAGTTTCCACATTTTACAGGTCTGGGGATATATTCTCCTACGGGGCAACGCACTTGCCCGAATAACCCATTGGTTCCTATAGGTTGACAATATATAACTTACAATTTAGAAGTTTAATTACAAGAAGTGCAAACTAAGGGCAAAAGAAGTGATGGAAATTTACATGGAGGAGCCCACAAATCCGGGTTTCCCAGGTGCCTCTAGTGGTAAAGAACCTGCCTGCCGATGCAGGAGACATCCGAGACTCGGGCTCGATCCCTGGGTCGGGAAGATCCCCTGGAGGAGGGCGCAGCAACCCACTCCGGTATTCTTGCCTGGGGAATCCCATGGACAGAGGAGCCTGGCGGACTACAGTCCACAGGGTCACAAAGAGGCAGACACAACGGAGGCCACTTAGCACGCACACAGCCCACAAATCCACTCACACCTCAAAGGGCATATCCTCCCAGGGGAAGGTCAGAAATGTCACCTACATACCTGAGGGACAACCCTAGAAATGAAGAGTCCCTGATTTCAGAATCGCAGTGAGCTGAAAGCAGCGCTATCTTTGCCTCTAGATGACAGTGACACCCCCTGTCACACAGGATTAGGCACCTGTTTCTATAACTGTGAGGCATATACGTAGAGGCCTTTCAACAGCAGCAACACACTCAGAATAATAGCACTGTCTGCGGTGTGTTCATATGTTTGCTCTGAATTAATTCTTGCTAATGCTATTTTGCTGAAATGTTAATGTATTCAGCCAAGGCAGAGGCGTGATGTAGACTAACATGATGGCAAGGATTTCCACCGAGTGGTCCTTCCTTTGTGTCTTTTGCGTGGGCCCTAACTTTGATAGAATTAGTGTTAGTGATGACAAAAGTGAAAAAAACTAAGACCGGGAATCAGGAAGATGAGTGTGTGCCACAGTGGAAAATGAAGCTGTCCTTGATCTATAGAACTGCTGCTGCTAAGTCACTTCAGTCGGGTCCAACTCTCTGCAGCCCCATGGACCGCAGCCCACCAGGCTCCTCTGTCCACAGGATTCTCTCGGAAAGCATACTGGAGTGGGTTGCCATTTCCGTCTCCAATCCATAGAAGGTTGACCTATGATTAAGTTTACGTAGACATCTCCCTCACTGGCATCCCTCACATTTGGGAACAAGTGTGACTTGGTGGGACAAGGTGACCTTGAGCCCTGAGACTGGACCCCTAGTTTCTGCTTCGTGCCAATCAGCTGCACAGCCCCAAACCTGTACAACTAGGTTTCCCACTGAAAGAAGGTGATGTGGTTTGCCTTGGATAGAGTAAGTGTGAGGGGACAGAACTCTGATCTTTGAGTAGTGGGGCGTGGAGATAAGCCAGGGCCCTGGTCACCTGGGGGAGGGGAAACTTAACATCCCAGGAGCCCAGTCTCTCTGCTGACGGAGTCAGTCAGAACGTGGGACCCAGGCGTTCACCCACGGATACTTCCTGGAAGCAGCCCAGGGGAGTTCTGTGCAGTCCTGAGGACCCAGGGTTGGGGCAAGTGAGAGCACCCCTCACGCCCGGGGCTTCTCTCTCCTCCTGCGATGCCCCCGCCGGCAGGGATGACCGACTCCTGGGCCCAGATGACCCCGCTTGGGGCTCATCACCACCACCCAAGGCTCCAGCTCCACCTCTCGTAGACGGCACAGATCTAAAGGGGGAAATGCACCAACTAGAAACTTGAGACCCAGACAGACGACGTTCAGAGCACTTGCAGCCTGGCACTTTTGGTTTTCTTCAGGTAAAATGAAGGTTTGTCTCCCCCCCCACCCTTTTTTTTTAATTGAAGGATAATTGCTTCACAGAATTGTGTTGTTTTCTTTCAAACCTCAGCATGAGTCTACCATAGGTACACATATACCCCCTCCTTCTTGACCTTCCCTCCCGTCTCCCGCTCCACCCCACCCCTCTAGGTTGATACAGAGCCCCTGTCTGAGTTTCCTGAGCCGTGCAGCGACTTTCCGTTGGCCGTCTATTCACACATGGTGACGTAAGCTTCCATGTGACTCTTTCCAGACATCTCACCCCCCCTCCCCTCCAGCCTGACATTTTGCAGACAAACACATCGCACTTTCCCCCCAAGAGCCAGGACAAAATACAAATCGTCTGAATAATGAAATGTTTCCAATCCACAGTAGACATAGCTGTTTATTCAATTTGTATGTGCACCTCAAGTTTTGATTTTATTTTATTTTAAACATTTTTTAATTGAGCTATAATTTTGACATAAAGATTGTATTAGTTTCAGGTGTAGAACATAATGATTCTATATTTATATGGTGATAAATGATGATAAAAATAAGTCTAGTTAACATCACCACACACAAAAGATATTTTTAAAAGATAATCACAAATTTAAGGAATGAAGATAGTGACGACTGAAGTCTAGAATTTAGAATCACGTGAGGATAAACTTATTACCATTGTGCTTTTACTAAGATAAGTAGATTATTCTTGGATGACCTGCAGGCTGTCTTTATGGCATTAGAAATTTTGAAATTATCTTTCCTGGGGAAAAATTGTTTGTTCATTCAATCCTTGAGAGTCCACGCAATTGCACAAGGTTTTAAAAAATGTACTTGAAAGAGACCAATTTATCTTTGTGGGATCAGTCAGCAGCTACCTATTCATCAATGGAACAATTAACACTTAGCAGCCCCATTTTACAAGACAGGGGTTTTAACAAGACTATTTCACAGTCAATCTGAACCATGAGGAAAAGCAATTTCGAAGTGGACTTTGATTTGCCCCCTGTCAGGGTTCATCAATTATAGCAACGCCATTCACGAGAAGCGTGTGTACAGCGTGTGTGATCACAGAGAGTGCTCACTTTTAGGGTATAAGTCTGGTGGGGGAGGGCCTGTCAGTAGCCTTTGAATATTGCTTCTGGAGTGACCAGCAGGGCAATCATGGTAGCAGATGCTGAGTGCCTGGGACTGATGGTGTGTGCAAGTCCCTCAAGGCAGACAATGCAGGGTCGCCAGCTGTCACGTGCAGATACGTTCAGTCACGTCTGGACTCTCAGCAACCCCATGGACGGTAGCCCGCCAGGCTCCTCTGTGCAGGGAGTTCTCCAGGCAAGAAGACCGGAGTGGGGTGCCATGCCCTTCTCCAGGGCATCTTCCCGACTCAGGGATTGAACCTGGGTCCCCTGCACTGCAGGCGGATTCTTCACCATCTGAGCCCCCGGGGAGCCCCAGCTTCTTCTCTGGAGAATTTCATGGCCAGAGGTGGTGTCCCTGGTGGGCCACAGTCTTGGGGTCGCAAAAAGTTAGATGTGACTAATACTTTCACTTTCACAGCAGAAACTAACACAGTATTGTAAAGCAATTATACTCCAACAAAAATAAATAGAATGGATCAGAAATGTTAAAAATAAAGACAAGAATAAATAAAAATGGATTTAATTAAAAAAAAAAACAGGTATTAACTCCTGATCCCATGTTTCTCACTCTTAGGCTTATTTCCAAAGCAGTAAATTCTTTTACATTTTAAATAATAACATATGTACAGGAAAAAGCACAAATAATCTAAGTACACGGTGAATTTTTATGCTGAACGCATGATGCGCCCATCACCTAGGTCACCTGTCCAGCCGCCCGGTCCAGTGCAGTAGCCAAAGGTACTTATGGTGCACTTACCTGCGTGCGTGCATGCCCAGTCGCTCAGCTGTGCCCTGCGCTCTGTGCCCCATGGACTGCAGCCCACCAGGCTCCTCTGTCCACGGCCATGGAATTTTCCAGGCAAGAACACTGGAGCGAGTTGCCGTTCCCTGTTCCATGACGTACTTATGAAAACCGGTTACTGATTCAACAGTTGGACAGTGTTTAAGTATATTTGGAGCAGCGTGAGTGTGAGAACCTACTTTTCTCTCTAAAATTTACAGAAGCTAAGTACAGGGCCTCCCTGGCGGCTCAGACGGTAAAGCCTCTGCCTACAGTGCCAGAGACCGGGGTTCGATCCCTGGGTCAGGAAGATCCTCTGGAGAAGGAAATGGCAACCTGCTCCAATATTCCTGACTAGAAAAATCTCCTGGACAGAGGAGCCTGGCAGGCTACAGTCACAAGAGCTGGCCACAACTGAGCCACTGAGCACACATTTGTCTTTAACAGTCCATTAGCTGAAAAGACCACGTGTGTTCATTATCCATTCCCCTGTGAGTGGCCCTTTCCTGTGGTGGTGTTGCTATTTGGACTTCATGCCATTAATATTTGGTTCTGGTATGGACCTAACAGAAGCAGAAGATATTAAGAAGAGGTGGCAAGAATACACAGAAGAACTGTACAAAAAAGATCTTCATGACCAAGATAATCACAATGGTGTGATCACTCATCTAGAGCCAGACATCCTGGAATGTGAAGTCAAGTGGGCCTTAGAAAGCATCACTACAAAGCTAGAGGAGGTGATGGAATTCCAGTAGAGTTATTTCAAATCCTGAAAGATGATGCTGTGGAAGTGCTGCACTCAAGATGCCAGCACATTTGGAAAAATCAGCAGTGGCCACAGGACTGGAAAAGGTCAGTTTTCATCCCAATCCCAAAGAAAGGCAATGCCAAAGAATGCTCAAACTGCCGCACAATTGTACTCATCACATAAGCTACTAAAGTAATGCTCAAAATTCTCCAAGACAGCCTTCAGCAATACATGAACCATGAACTTCCAGATGTTCAAGCTGGTTTTAGAAAAGGCAGAGGAACCAGAGATCAAATTGCCAACATCCTCTGGATCATGGAAAAAGCAAGAGAGTTCCAGAAAAACATCTATTTCTGCTTTATTGACCATGCCAAAGCCTTTGACTGTGTGGATCACAATCAACTGTGGAAAATTCATCAAGAGATGGGAATCCCAGACCACCTGACCTGCCTCTTGAGAAACCTGTGTGCAGGTCAGGAAGTAATAGTTAGAACTGGACATGGAACAACAGAGGGGTTCCAAATAGGAAAAGGAGTACGTCAAGGCTGTATATTGTCACCCTGCTTATTTAACTTATATACAGAGTACATCATGTGAAATGCTGAGCTGGAAGAAGCATAAGCTGGAATGAAGATTGCCGACAGAAATATCAATAACCTCAGATATGCAGATGACACCACCCTTATGGCAGAAAGTGAAGAGGAACTCAAAAGCCTCTTGCTGAAAGTGAAAGAGGAGAGTGAAAAAGTTGGCTTAAAGCTCAACATTCAGAAAATGAAGATCATGGCATCCAGTCCCATCACTTCCTGGCAAATAGATGGGGAAACAGTAGAAACAGTTTCAGACTTTATTTTGGGGGGCTCCAAAATCACTGCAGATGGTGACTACAGCCATGAAATTAAAAAATGCTTACTCCTTGGAAGAAAAGTTATGATCAACCTAGATAGCATATTGAAAAGCAGAGACATTACTTTGCTGACTAAGGTCCGTCTAGTCAAGGCTATGGTTTTTCCTGTGGTCATGAGTATGGATGTGAGAATTGGACTGTGAAGAAAGCTGAGCACCAAAGAATTGATGCTTTTGAACTGTGGTGTTGGAGAAGACTCTTCAGAGTCCCTTGGACTGCGAGGAGATCCAACCAGTCCATTCTGAAGGAGATCAACCCTGGGATTTCTTTGGAAGGAATGATGCTAAAGCTGAAACTCCAGTACTTTGGCCACCTCATGCGAAGAGCTGACTCATTGGAAAAGACTCTGATGCTGGGAGGGATTGGGGGCAGGAGGAGAAGGATGAGGATGAGGTGGCTGGATGGCATCACTGACTTGATGGACGTGAGTCTGAGCGAACTCCGGGAGTTAGTGATGGACAGGAAGACCTGGCGTGCTGCAGTTCATGGGGTCGCAGAGTAGGAGACATGATGAGCGACTGAATTGAATGAACTGAAGGATCCAGGTTTTATGGAATTTCCCTCTTCCGACAATTTCTGTGTGTGTGAAAAGTAAAAGTGAAGTCGCTCAGTCGTGTTCAACTCTTTGAGACCCCATGGACTGTAGCCTACCTGGTTCCTCCCTCCATGGGATTCTGCAGGCAAGAGTACTAGAGTGGGTTGCCATTTTCTTCTCCAGGGGATCTTCCCAACCCAGGGATCAAACCCGGGTCTCCCGCATCCCAGGGAGACGCTGTAACCTCTGAGCCAGCAGTATATAGTTCTTCTCTAATTCTTGAGCTCATTTCTGTCTTATAACATTGACTAAATGCAGTCCACTGCAAAGACATACATTTTGATCTTCTGTCTTCCAAGCTTCAATATCGTAGACTATACTTTTCCTAAATGTTTTTTTATTTTATAACGTATATTTCCTACAATCCACTCTGCAAGGCTGTATCTTGACCACCATTTCATTGCAACCCCAGTGCCACATTTTGTTTATTTTTATTTCTTTAGCTTTTTATTGGGGTGGCCAAAATGTTTGTTCAAAAACCCCAGTGAATGTTTTGGCTAACCCAATGCTACAGCAACATCAGCCTTAATCAATTATCAATTTCAGTTTCAGTCAGAGTGTATGAACTGCTGGGGAAAGCCCCCAGATCTCAGTGCACCCTAGTAACTCTGCACTTCTTGCTCTGCGTGCTGGTGGGTGGCTGGGGTGAGGTGGGCAGGGAGAGCGTAGCTCTGTCAGTGGGGTATTGTCCTGGGAGCGGGGGAGTGCAGGGGCAGTATGATAAGCTCTGACAGCCTCTTCTGCAAAGATCTGTCCATCTTCCCCTGGAGTCTTCCCACTGAATTCTTCTGCCCCTTCCACTTTGGAAAGGGTCACGTGCCACTCTTTGATGACCTATTTCCTCCCTTCTGCAAATTGCTACCAGTTGCACCTCCCGTAACGATAGTCTGAGTCACTTATCTTTTCCTCTCCCTTTTCTTTTTCGTTTTTCATTTCTCCAATTTGTGTGCACCTCTCAATTAAAGTTTTCTTTCTTGTTATTATTTTCTGTTCCTTGACTCATCTTTCTGAGCCATTTTGCCCTTTTTCCCCTTTATACTATAAGGATTCTTAAAATAACTGGTTCTCATGTTGAAGAAGCAAAACTGAATAGAAACTCTGTGTTTGCTGGTGGCCTTATTTACAACAGACTTTCCTCTGCGATGACGGGAAAAGAGCCATCGTCCTCGGATATGTCAAATAGGTGGTCCTTTCGCTGGGACTAAAACCCCCCGCCTTTTCCGTGTTCCTCCCCCAAATGTCTTCAGAGAGCAGATCTGGCAGTTAACTGTGGTGTCTCGCTTGTGCTTTGAGCGCTGACCCAGCACACGAGCTCTGTTTTGCAGGAGAGCGCGTTGGCTACCTTCTGCTCAGCACGTTTCCCACTGAGACCCGCTCAGGCTCTGCCCAGCACTGTCCTGATCACAGCAGCTTTACAATGAGTGTTCAGATCGAGTCCTGTGCGCCTTCCAATTTCATTCAACAACCAATTCACCCTTTAGAGAAGTTACACGTGATAATGTATGTGCTTCAAGTTCCACTTCAGATTTTTAACTTATGCTTTTATGGGGATTGGCGGGTTACGATTAGTTGTCAGTGAGCTCCACCCTGTTTCAATTTTAGCATGTACTGTACATACTCACAACACCAGCATTCAGGGGAGAAGTGTGAATGTGAGAACGTTTGTAAAGACACCACAATCAGACGCTCTAAAGTTGTCCTGGGGCCAGTTTGACCTGGATCCTCAGTTAGATAGGCGAGTGCGGTGGAGGCTGCTTTCTAGGAGGTCCACCCCCATGTGACTCTGAGACTCTCCCCTTCTGAGACCATCCCCAGGGGTTATACATTTTCCCTGCTCTTCAAGTTTGCCTACTCTGCCTGGTTGGCTTGGGAAAAAGAGGTCAGCACAGGAGTAGTTCATAAACCACATGATTTCCTTTAAAACCCACTGGGGGTCTGGGGCGTGAACCCTCCCCGGTGGAGTTGTTAAGCCTAAAAACAAAAGAGTGCCTTTATAGTCCCCGGTGAATTGTTTCCACAGCAATCACTTTAATGGGAGGACAACTTCACTTCCTGAGAACTACAGTGCCTGGAGAACGTGAGTCAGAAAACTGGAGGGAAAATGCATACAATTTTATTTCCCCAACATCACATCCTCCTTGAAAAGATCTCCCTTGAAACCTTTACTGGCTAACCTGTGAAGTGTATTTAGACTGGTACCGGAGGTTGGAGCCTATTAAGCGATTAAACAGCTAGCTTATATTTTAAGAAATTGTAAGATTTTGCATAATTTCATTCAGATTTGTAATCCAGTTAGATCGGGGTTTCTCAGCCATGGCGGTGTTGACATTTCAGGCTGGATACGTCTTTGTAGGCAGGACAGTCCTGTGCATTATAAGATGCTTAAGAGCATCACTGGCTTCCAGCCAGTGGCACCCCCTTCCTCCCCAACCAGTCCTGATGTTCAGAAATGTCCCCTGACATTGCTAACTGTCCTTGATGGGTGGGCAGCAAAACCGCCCCCGCCCCCTGTTGAGACTGAGTTAGATCTTAGTAGCTGAGTTGCAACTTACATTTGCACCGAGTTAGTGACTTCAATTGGAAACAAAGTGTGTTAAACTAAAGATAAAAAATCACGTTTCAGAAAAATCGTGTCAAAATCAGCACAATGAAAGTGAGCCATAAAGTGCACTGGCATTTATACTAAATGATGTACTGACCTGTCCGATGCCATAGAATCTCCTGAATGCCGCCATCTCTCTGTATAAGCATGGATAACATAAAAAATCATTCAGTGCCCATAAATGTCAAATTTATTTACGTCTGCAGTTTATTTTTGCCATAAAATATTTACTTTTCTGTTACAACAAGTTTTTTTTTTCTGGATGTTGTCTATTTATGTTTTATGCTGAACTCAATGGACTTCTATAGAGCAGCTCTTTGTGGAACCGTGTCAAAAATATTCAAGTCATTTTATTTTAGAATCACCCATCATCTTCATATTCAGTGCTGCAGTTTCATGCATTTCACTTATGGAGTTTATTCTTCCAGTTATTTTGAGGTCATTTCATTCAGAAAACTAAGATTGTGGCATCCAGTCCCATCACTTCATGGCAAACAGATGGGGACACAGTGGAAACAGTGCAAGAATATTTTCTTGGGCTCCAAAATCACTGCAGATGGTGACTGCAGCCATGAAATAAAAAGACGCTTGCTCCTTGGAAGAAAAGCTATGACCAACCTAGACAGTTTATTAAAAAGCAGAGACATTACTTTGCCAACAAAGGTCCATCTAGTCAAAGCTATGATTTTTCCAGGAGTCATGTACGGATGTGAGAATTGGACTATAAAGAAAGCTGAGCACCAAAGAATTGATGCTCTTGAACTGTGGTATTGCAGAAGATGCTTGAGAATCCCTTGGACTGCAAGGACATCCAACCAGTCCATCCTAAAGGAGATCAGTTCTGAATATTCATTGGAAGGACTGATGCTAAAGCTAAAACTCCAAAACTTTGGCCACCTGATATGAAGAACTGACTCATTTGAAAGCACCCTGATGCTGGAAAAAATTGAAGGCGGGAGGAGAAGGGGATGACAGAGGATGAGATGGTTGGATGGCATCACCGACTCGATGGACATGAATTTGAGTGAACTCCTGGAGTTGGTGATGGACAGGGAGGCCTGGCGTGCTGCAGTCCGTGGGGTCACAAAGAGTGGGACACGACTGAGTGACTGAGCTGAACTGATGGAGCACCACTGGGATGCTGACAGTCCAGGAGCCGCTCTTCTTGTCAAGGTCAGCAAATCTTTCATCCCTACTCCCCCTGCAGAAGTCACCAACCAATCACCTCACTAGCCTGCTTGAGGGCTACCCAGGCTCAGAGTCTGTCAGCCCCCAGGGCAGTAAGCTGATCGCCAATTTGCTGAATTGGTCCTAGAGTTGAACCCCCTGCATCATTCTTATTATAATTCTCTATTTGCGGTTGACATTTGGTTTGACCTTGAGCCAACTCACCCCTTGCCTCAGCTTTTTCGTCTATAAACTACAAGGGAGCTCACTTTCCAATTCTCCTGTCATTAACTTAATGGGAAGAAGGAAGGTGGAAATACACAAAACTGAGGTTTCTTTTGAGTCGTAATTTTATCATGAAAAACATATAATATTAGATAGTCTGTGAGAATTTGAATATTTCACTGGTCTACTGTGACTTATTCGTGAGAAGATGGCATTAACCCAGGGCATCATAACTCTTGAGCAACATTTACAATACTGTTTGTAAAGCAAAGCTAGACTATCACCCAGAAATTCTTCTTGGTAAATCAGGGATCCTGTAAGTTAAGGCCGACTAATCATAGACCAAGGTCGTTTTTTTTTAAAGGACACATTTTCCCCTAGCCTTCTTTTCTGAAAATGTTCAAGTCTTAGTAATTAACTCCAGCTTCCAATTACACTGTTTTTAGCTCTCCCAGTTCACAGGAGAGCAATCAAACCAAAATTCACTTAACATATGGAGCCACAGCTGTTGCTAAAGAATGGGCCCACGGAGGCTCTGGTGTTTGCCCCCAACGTCCCAGGTAAAGGGAATAAAATGCAAAGTTCAGGGGTTGAATCACTTGCCAGTCGTGCAGAAGTGTGGAAAGAACTACCTTCACTAGCGACCTGATGATATCGTCAGCCTTCTCTGTTTGGAGATGGCTGGGCTTCTGCAGGGACGGCAGGGCTGTGCGTATGAGTGCGCAGTCATGGCTCAGAAGCACAGCCTCTGGGGACAGCTGTCTTGGTAGAGGCGCTCGGATGACCTCGTGTGACCTTGGGAATCTGTGGAACAGCTGTGCGCCTTGTTTCCACACGTGCCAAAAGGCGGTGTCACCTGTGACACGGTGAGCTGGTTGTGGCTAATTTCGATAACACACACTCAGTTCTTACGATACTCTTTGTCAACTAGTCACGGTTTACCAAATCTTCACTATTATTGCTGACAGAGAAAATTGTTCCAGGCTGTTCCGTGTCCCCCGCTGTGGACTGAGGCCTCTGGCCCACAGCCATGGCATCTTAGAAACGAATCCCATGATTTAGTGTTTCTCCAAGGCCACCTGTCTCCCTTTGGCCTCTGCATCAGCGCTGTCACGGCTGTGCACACGTGTGGACCCAACTTTTTTTTCCGACTTATGAAGCAGCTGCAAGGTTGAGGGGCTTCCCAGCTGGGCCTAGTGGTAAGAACCCGTCTGCCAGTGCAGGGGACACAGAGGCCTGGGTTTGATCCCTGGGTTGGGAAGATCCCCTGGCACAGGGAATGGTAATTCCCTCCAGTACTCTTGCCTGGAGAGTCCCCATGGGCAGAGGAGCCTGGCGGGCTGCAGTCCACGGCGTCACAAAGAGTCGGACGTGGCTGAGTGGCTGAGCGGGTGCACACGCAACGCCCAGCGTTTATGCCCCTTGGATCTGACAGTGGCACAGACCAGTCACTGGCTCCCTCCAGATGGGTCTGGAAAGCTGTGTCTCGGGCATTCAGACCCGAGAACCCGTGTTCTCCATTTCCCTGTGGATGCTAAACTCTCGGCCCTGGCAGGTACCACACCACGGTGCTGATGACTCGGAGCCGAAAGGACACCCCCGGCCCCCTTGATGCGCTGCTGCTGTTTATTTGACGTGTTCACCCGAGCCTCACCCTGCTCCCGGGATCAGGAGCTCCACAAAATAGCCCTACTCAGTTTTTCCACTATACGACCGACATCCTCTGCAAAAGAACAACTGTGTTCTGATCCACTGCTGCGAGGCACAGCTCAGGAAGGCTCCAATAATGTCTGATTTCTGGGACGAGTCCTTAGCTGCCACACTCGTCCTCAGGTGGCCGCCCCGGGGCCTGCTGTAGGTCCTGCGTCACCGCGAGAAGGGCGGGGGTCCTAGTTTACAAGCAGGGGGTACCCTGCTTGTATCACCACCCTGATACCCAGGCTGTACGCCAGACCAGGGCGACGGAACCAGGCTCTCTGGCAGCGACGCAGTGCGTGGGGACTATTTCAACCTCTCCAGGTACCGCCGATGAGCAGCCAAGACCTTGGTGTTGATAGCCTCGTCATCCAAATGAGACTTCAGTGGCCCCAGGCTGACTGAGTCAGAAGCTACAGGTCACCATGATTCCCTGGTGGTCTGTGTGCGCACGAAGGTCCCAGACACTCTGGTTCAGAAACCACGCTCCAGGGTGGCAGCTCTCCATCTGCCTCGTGTTCAATCGCCTGGACAGCATTAAGCATCCATTTTCCTTGCGTGTGGCTTTTCTGGGAGCCATGCAGATGAAGACGTGATGCTTAGGATGGAGATTTGCATTCCTGCTCCATAAATCTCCTAGTATTTAATAGCTTTTAAACACTGTATTCACCACTTACTCCCAGGTGGTAAAGAACCCTCCTGCCCATGAAGGAGACATAAGAGGCTCAGGTTTGATCCCTGGGTCGGGAAGAGCCCCTGGAGAAGGAAATGGCAACCCGCTCCAGTACTCTTGCCTGGAGAGTCCCATGGACAGAGGAGCTGGGCGGGCTACAGTCCACCGGGTCACAAAGAGTCAGACATGCCTGCGAAACTAAACAACAACAGTGTGTGTGTGTCAGTCCCAGCCACCCAGTTCATCCCCCCCTCCCCCAGCCCCGCCATGCCACCTTGGAATCCACACATTTGTTCTCGGCCTCTGTGTCTCTATTTCTGCTTTGCAAATCAGATCATCTGTATTTCTTAGATAGGTGTAATCACTCACCTAGAGCCAGACATCCTGGAATGTAAAGTCAAGTGGGCTTTAGAACGCATCACTACGAACAAAGCTAGTGGAGGTGATGGAATTCCAGTGGAGCTGTTTCAAGTCCTGAAAGATAATGCTGTGAAAGTGCTGCACTCAACATGCCAGGAAATTTGGAAAGCTCAGCAGTGGCCACAGGACTGGAAAAGGTCAGTTTTCATCCCAATCCCAAAGAAAGGCAGTGCCAAAGAATGCTCAAACTACCGCACAATTGCACTCATCTCATTTTGTTATAGCAGCAACAGAAAACTAATCGAACAGCCTGGTAAACTGTAAGTCAGATGCTGTCATCTCTCTGTTCAAACCCTACATTGACTTTTAATCCGACCCAGGGCAAAAGCCAATGACACTACAAGGATTTTTCAGGCCCACACTGGGTGGGTGCCACTCCACGTGCTGACTGCACCCCTGCTGCTCTCCCCCCAGCCTCCCAGGAGTGCTGCCCATCACAGAGGCCTCAGGTTCCAGGAGTGCTGCCCATCACAGAGGCCTCAGGTTCCTGTTCCCGATGTGTGGCCATCCTCTCCCAGTACTCCCCATGCCTTTTCCTCCTTTATTTTACATCTTCGCACATACTAAGGTCTGAATGCTTGCCTCCCAACAAAGTACTATGTTAGGACCTAACTCCCAACGTGATGGTATTGGGAGACAGATCCTTAAGGGCATAATAAGGTCATGAAGGAGCAGGCCCTCACCAGATACTGTCAGATGACACCTTGATCTTAGACTTCTCAGCCTCCAGAACTGTGAGAAATAAATGTCTATTGTTTACAAACCACCACCCAGTTGATTGTGAAAGAGATGGGCATACCAGACAACCTGACCTGCCTCTTGAGAAACCTGTATGCAGGGTCAGGAAGAAACAGTTAGAACTGGACATGGAACAACAGACTGGTTCCAAATAGGAAAAGGAGTACGTCAAGGCTGTATATTGTCACCCTGCTTATTTAACTTCTATGCAGAGTACATCATGAGAAATGCTGGACTGGAAGAAACACAAGCTGGAATCAAGATTGCCGGGAGAAATATCAGTAACCTCAGATATGCAGATGACATTACTCTTATGGCTGAAAGAGAAGAGGAACTAAAGAGTCTCTTGATGACAGTGAAAGAGGAGAGTGAAAACGTTGGCTTAAAGCTCAGCATTCAGAAAATGAAGATCATGTGATCTGGTCCCATCACTTCATGGGAAATAGATGGGGAAACCGTGGTAACAGTGACAGACTTTATTTTTTGGGGCTCCAAAATCACTGCAGATGGTGACTGCAGCGGTGAAATTAAAAGACACTTACTCCTTGCAAGGAGAGTTACGATCAACCTAGCTGCTACTGCTCCTGCTAAGTTGCTTCAGTCACGACCGACTCTCTGTGACCCCATAAACGGTAGCCCACCAGGCTCTGCCGTCCCTGGGATTCTCCAGGCAAGAATACTGGAGTGGGTTGCTATTTCCTTCTCCAATGCATGAAACTGAAAAGTGAAAGTGAAGTCGCTCAGTCGTGTTTCACTCTTAGCTACCCCATGGACTGCAGCCCACCAGGCTCCTCCATCCATGGGATTTTCCAGGCAAGAGTACTGGAGTGGGGTGCCATTGCCTTCTCTGGACCAACCTAGACAGCATATTAAAAAGCAGAGACATTACTTTGCCAACAAAGGTCCGTCTAGTCAAGTCTATGGTTTTCCCAGCAGTCATGTATGGACGTGAGAGTTGAACTGTCAAGAAAGCTGAGGGCCGAAGAACTGATGCTTTTGAACTGTGGTGTTGCAGAGGACTCTTGAGAGTCCCTTGGTCTGTAACCAGATCCAACCAGTCCATCCTAAAGATTAGTCCTGGGTGTTCACTGGAAGGACTGATGTTGAAGCTGAAACTCCAATACTTTGGCCACCTGATGTGGAGAGCTGACTCATTGGAAAAGACCCTGATGCTGAGAGGGATTGGGGGCAGGAGGAGAAGGGGATGACAGAGGATGAGATGGTTGGATGGCATCACCGACGCGATGGACATGAGTTGGGTAAACTCCAGGAGTTGGTGATGGACAGGGAGGCCTGGCATGCTTCAATTCATGGGGTCACAAAGAGTCGGACACGACTGAGCATTTGAACTGAACTGAACTGATCTTTCTTAGTGTTTCTTGCTAACCTTCGATGATCTAAACGTGAAGCCTAAGGAAAGAATGCCACTGCCGTTTCCTTAGAGGATCCTAAAATATTTTCAGGGATTGGAAATCCCTTTCCGAACTCACTGCTCTCCTTGTTCATTTCTACTTCCAGCCACAGTGAACTACTTTGAGATCCCAGAATCTCCTGTATTTGCTCACATTTTTGTCTTGGTAGACGATGGTCCCTTAGGCTTGGAGGTCCTAGGCAACTTATCGGTTGCAAATCTCTGCTCAGGTGCTGCTTTCTCTAGTGAATCTTTCTAGGTGGCCTCAAGAGGATCCCAAAGTTTCATATTTACAATAGTGCAGATTTTTGTGTTTACCTGTATGTAGGCAAGTACAGTGCTAAGTCGCTTCAGTTGTGTCCAACTCTGTGTGACCTTATGGACTGTAGCCCATCAGACTTCTCTGTCCATGGGATTCTCCAGGTAAGAATACTAAAGTGGATTGCCAGTCCCTTCTTCAACATAGGCAAATGCTTTACTATAAAGTATTTTTTTCCCATATCTCTCTATCTGCTGGTCTGTAGGCTCCTGTGAACAGGAACCATTTCCACTTATCTCTGTATTTCCAGTAGTAGCTAAAACAAAACAGAGCTCAATGAACATTTGTTATATGAATGCATGAATTCTTTCTTACCTTGACTGATGGATTCAATTTAAGATATATTGATGTCCCCAAATGTTACTGAAATATTTATTATAATATTTCTGATTTGCTTGTATACCCTGAAAATTATGTGCAAGTTTATAAGAAATAAACCATCTCTTGTGCTTAAGATAAAAACTGCAGATAAAAACTGAATAAAATATTAAACATTCAGAATGTATCTTGTATTTTAAATCCTTAACTTATATAAATCAATACATAGCTAATGAAACCATTTTTTTCATGAATTTTCACCTGAAAAAATGAAAAGTGTACCTTCCTTAGCATTTCCATTTTTTCATTTAGCTTAAAGATCTTTCAATACAATAATGAGATATAAACCAACACATGTGTAAGCTATACAAGAGTTAGTGCTAAAAATATTGAGAATTAAATTTAAAAATAAATAATAGCACAAAGTATGTCAACCGGTATTTAAGGTATTTAAAAAGCACTAAGTTTTTACTGTGGATGAATACAAATATCTGGTTAGTGGCGACAGTGTAATGGGAGAGTAGGAAATGCATTATCTCAGCATCCCAACCAGAACCACTGAGAGCGCTGACTAACTTCTGTTGTGATCTGGTTTCCAGGACATCCCACAAAGGCATGGGCACAGCTGATCACTGGGGAAGCCAAGTATCCCGTATACCTAGCTGTTGCTGTTGCTGAGCCACTCAGCTGTGTCCGACCCTTTGTGACCCATGGACTGTAACTTGTCTGGCTTCTCTGTCCAAGAGTCTTTAGGCAAGAATACTGCAGAGGATTGCATTTCCTTCTCCAGGGGATCTTCCTGACCTAGGGATCGAACCTGAGCCTCCTGCATTGGCAGATGGTTCTTTATCACTGAGCTACCAGGGAAGCCCAGAAATACGATAAAGCCCTCAGAATACCTACTAAGACCATTAACTGTAGAAATACTAACGATAAATCTAGATCTTTATCTCGACCACATGTGCGCACACATACATACACATGCTTTCATTTAGATTAAGATTTTCAATACAAAGTAAACTTTAAAAATAGAGGAAAATGGAGGATATATGTCATTGTTGCAGCGTCTGTTAAGTAAAGCGCATATGCATACAAAACTAAATGCTAAAGATTGATACAGTCGGTCTAATTGAAATTAGAGATTCAAACTGCTACCAACACACAACACAAATAGAGTGAAAACAAACTACAGATTCGAAGAGAACATTTGTAATCTATAGAAACCTTGGACTGCAAGGAGATCAAGCCACTTCATCCTAAAAGAACTCAACCCTGTACACATGCTTTCATTTAGATTAAGATTTTCAATACAAAGTAAACTTTAAAAATAGAGGAAAATGGAGGATATATGTCATTGTTGCAGCGTCTGTTAAGTAAAGCGCATATGCATACAAAACTAAATGCTAAAGATTGATACAGTCGGTCTAATTGAAATTAGAGATTCAAACTGCTACCAACACACAACACAAATAGAGTGAAAACAAACTACAGATTCGAAGAGAACATTTGTAATCTATAGAAACCTTGGACTGCAAGGAGATCAAGCCACTTCATCCTAAAAGAACTCAACCCTGAATATTCGTTGGATGGACGAATGTTGAAGCTGAAGCTCCAGTACTTCAGCCATCTGATGCGAAGAGCTAATTCATTAGAAAAGACCCTGATGCTGGGAAAGATTGAAGGCAGGAGGAGAAGGGGGTGACAGGATGAGGTGGTTGGATGGCATCACTGCCTCCATGGACATGAGTTTGAGCAAGCTCTGGGAGATGGTGAAGGACAGGGAAGCCTGGCGTGCTGCAGTCCATGGGTCACGAAGAGTTGGACGTGACTGAGTGACTGAGCGACTGAACAGCAGCCTGGAACACATATTCCTGTGCGCGCCTGTGTGATTAGTCACGTCTGACTCTTTGCGACCCCTGGACTGTAGCCTCCACGCTCCTCTGCCCATGGGATTCCCCAGGCAAGAATATAGAGTGGGCTGCCCTTTTCCTTCTCTAGAAGACCTTCCCGACCCAGGGATCAAACCTGCATTTCCTGGCTCTCCTGCACTGGCAAGAGGTTTCTTCACCCCTGAGCCGCCTGGGCAGCCCCTACACACCCAGCAGATGTAACAGAAACTTTCACTTTATGTAAGTGTGCGTTTCAGTGACGTCAGCATGCTGGGACATGTTAGCCCCTTACGTGCCGGCCATCAACTCCCCAGACCTGCAAAACACGAGCGCCAGACCCCGAACTGGGTGTTTACGCTGTTAGTTTCCCTGGTGGGGTGACCGAAGAATCTGTCACTCGTGAAGCCCAATTTCTCCCACAAAACTTTTCTTTTAGAGGAAACAACTCTAATGAGCAGATTACTGTAGAGTTTTTATTGAGCAATCAAAATAATGAAAGTAAAATTGAACAACCAAAATTAAATCAAAATTTCCCCATCATTTTAACTCATTATCATCTCTCCACATTCCAGAAGATATTAGCTTGCTGTGGTTGTTTTCTTCTTCTTTTAAACTTGGATATTAGTAATGAATTATATCATGCATTAAATAGATATTTTACAACTGAATACTTTGGCTTTTACAAAGGCAATTCAATTCAAATGTGTTTATGTAGAATAATGGCTTTATTTAAGTTAATGGAGGGAATTCCTTATATACATTTTTAAAATATAATTTAAACCCATACATCATAAAACTCATATGCTGGCTTATTATA
>SJYC01122562.1:0-11761 GCA_006408675.1 Madoqua kirkii | reverse complement strand
GAGAGTGAAAAAGTTGGCTTAAAGCTCAACATTCAGAAAACAAAGATCATGGCATCTGGTCTCATCACTTCATGGGAAATAGATGGGGAAACAGTGGAAACAGTGTCAGATTTTATTTTGGGGGGACTCCAAAATCACTGCAGATGGTGACTGCAGCCATGAAATTAAAAGATACTTACTCTTTGGAAGAAAAATTATGACCAACCTAGAGAACATATTGAAAAGCAGAGACATTACTTTGCTGACTAAGGTCTGTCTAGTCAAGACTATGGTTTTTCCAGTAGTCATGTATGGATGTGAGAGTTGGACTGTGAAGAAGGCTGAGTGCCGAAGAATTGATGCCTTTGAACTGTGGTGTTGGAGAAGACTTGAGAGTTGTTTGGACTGCAAAGAGATCCAACCAGTCCATTCTAAAGGAGATCAACCCCGGGATTTCTTTGGAAAGAATGATGCTAAAGCTGAAACTCCAATACTTTGGCCACCTCATGAGAAGAGCTGACTCATTGGAAAAGACTCTGATGCTGGGAGGGATTTGGGACAGGAGGAGAAGGGGACAAGAGAGGATGAGATGGCTGGATGGCATCACCAACTCTATGGATACGAGTTTGAGTGAACTCCAGGAGTTCATGATGGACAGGGAGGCCTGGCGTGCTGCGATTCACAGGGTTGCAAAGAGTCGGACACGACTGAGCGACTGAACTGAACTGAAAGGGACCCCAGGGCTACCCTGGTGGCACAGTGGCAAAGAACCCACCTGCCAATGCAGGAGGTGCAAGTTGGATCTCTGGGTTGGGACTCTCCCCTGGAGGAGGATATGGCAACTCACTCCAGTATCCTTGCCTGGGAAATCCCACCGACAGAGGAGCCAGTGAGCTACAGTCATATTGGATCGCAAAAGAGTCGGACAGGACTTAATGACTGAACAGCAACAAAGGGACCATAAAGACAGGATGGACTGATTCCAGTCTGGCCCCACTCTGCACCCCTGCTTTTCACACTAAACGATAACATGTACTCAGGTGAAATAAGGTTAAATAGCACTCAGTGGAGAAGTGGCTCCCATGGTTAATACCTTCCTGCTCCTGTAGTGAACCACACAAAAGAAACTGCACATAGATGGCAAAAAACACTTCTCTTGGAGCAAATTGAGTCTATCAGTGACTGGTTTAGTCATAGCACAATTTAGCCTTTTAAAGAGTCAGAATTGTATAAATACAGTACAGGAAGTTCAAAAAGTAATATTTTAGAAACTGCATTCTTTTCCCCAGAACAGACAGCACAGAAGGTTCCATTTCCCACATTAAAACACTCTGTCTTCTTCTTGGGATACAGGGAAACATTTACTAAGAAGTCTGAACAGCCAGGAGCATGAACCCTGAGGCTTTCCACTGTGTTCACAAGACCGATGGATTCAACGGCAGTCAAGGATTCTGAAATAGCCTGTTCAGATTTCTTCACTCATGCTCAGCTAATATGAATCACTTTGACTAAACATTGCCCTGCTTTGCAGAATGGTATTCTGACATTATTAATAGTTGGCTCAGTTCACCCAACCACAATAAGGGCTTTCTCCAGCCTGATACAGAGCCAATCATGCCCTTGTGACTGTCAGCCTTAAGTTTGAGGAGGATTCAAATTCAACTTTTAAAATATAGTAAACATTCTCCAAAGAATATTACCACCGTGGACAAACTACTAAACACCAGCATAACAGGGCAATTGTGGAACTCCACATGAAACCTACACTTTTCATGTATCATATGAGAACATGTTACAGAATGGAACTCCTTTTTTTTTTTTTTATGGAACTTCTTAAGGGGTTTTCTACAATACTTACTAAAGAATGCATTAGTCTACTTTTTCTTTTTCTTTTCTTTTGCTTGCTTATAGTTGCTCAGGTCTATTCTAAAGTAACAAATTCTTATATGACATCAGATAGTCTCAAAATATATCCTGGTACAGATAATGTGATCCTGTCCACCTATGAATGGCTGCAAAAAAGAAGAAATTAACACATATCCTCCTATTTTGTAAGATAAATGGTCTTTTTACTTTACATCCTCACTTCCTCTCTCTGTGTGTTCTATTAAAAGAAACTGGCATTCAGACCTTGATAAGATGGTTATTTTGAGACATTTGTCTGCCATCCTCTCAGGCTGCCAGCTTTCCGAATAAAGTCATTATTCCTTGCCTCAGAAAAAAAAAAAAAAAACCCTGTTTCAAAAGTTCTCACTTATAAATGGTATGTTCTCAGTCACAAGATGTATTAAAGAGAATTTAGAAGGGATTATGAGTAACACCAAGAGGTATGCTTCACTTGGCTTCACCAGGGACACTAGGAAAGATGCTCATGGTAACTTGGAAAATTTATTTTGAATTATGTGAATGTGTCTTGAACTAATACTCTTTCTTAAAAACTTTTGGATGGAATTCCAATTAAATTGGTCAAAACCACTGTGTTTAGACTAGAAGCAACCTCTTACATCACTTAATTCCTGTCCTTCTAGAACAGGGCAGTCATTCAATGAAGAAGCTGGAAAGTATCTTCTTTTTTGAAAATCAAAGAAGAAAGAATTGATTTTTCAGTGATAAGCTTTTAGACTGTTGATAACTTTCCTTGAGCCCCACCTCATTAGCTGAAATTTTATTATTTATAATTGCCCACTTAAAACAGTAATGCCACTCAGCTGATGTTTTAATGTGCTGTATATGAATAAAGAATCATAACAGCTTAAAACATAATTATTACACTTTTATTATACTTTTATATTGTATTTTAGCAGCTGGTCTCAAAATCATTTCAAATTCATCTATTGATTATTTTTAACTGGTTCATTACTTCTTTATTTTCCAAAGTTCTTTTCTATTTTCTGATTGTTTGGGAATAAAGGCTCAACACAGATAGAAAATATAGAAAAGACAGAGATGAAAAAAGTTCCCTGAAAGCTGCCACACAAAAGCAATCACTGCTGAAATTAAATTTTTATTCTAAATGTGGTCTCAGGGACTTCCTTCGTGGTCCAGGAGTTAAGACTTCACCTTCCAATGCAGGGGATGCAAGTTTCATCCCTGGGAGCTAAGATCCTACACCGCCTTATGGCCAAAAAAACAAAACATAAAAAACAGAAACTAAATTGTAACAAATTCAGTAATGACTTTAAACATGGGCCACCTCAAGAAAAACAACAACAAAAAGTAAGTGCAGATTTAGTGCATAGAGCTGCATTGTATTATAAAACATATTCTATAATATATACATCCTACTCTGTCCATGGAATTTTCCAGGCAAGAATACCAGAGGGGGTTGCCATTTCTTATTCTAGGGGAACTTACTGACCCAGGGATCAAACCGGAGTCTCTTGTATCTCCTGCAGTGACAGGCAGATTCTTTAACAACTGTGTCTCCTGGGAAGCCCATGCTGCTGCTGCTGCTACTAAGTCACTCAAGTTCTGTCCAACTCTGTGCGACTCCATAGATGGCAGCCCACCAGGCTGTCCCATCCCTCGGATTCTCCAGGCAAGAACACTGGAGTGGGTTGCCATTTCCTTCTCCAATGCATGAAAGTGAAAAGTGAAAATGAAGTCACTCAGTCGTGTCTGCCTCATAGCAACCCCATGGACTGCAGCCTACCAGGCTTCTCCATCTATGGGATTTTCCAGGCAAGAGTACGGGAGTGGGGAGCCATTGCTTTCTCTGGGGAAGCCCATAAACATCCCCAATAAACTATAAATCACAAGTAATTGTCCTTGTTATTAAAATTTTTTAATGTTTAAGAGCTATAAATTTTAACTCTTGGGATGTATAATTTATTTAGCTATTTTTGTATTATTAGAAATTTAAGTTTCTTCCTATTATCCACTATTATAATTTATGTCACCATGAGTTTCTTTTACATATTCTTTGTATTGGTTATTTTTTAGAGATAGAATTGCCATGTCACAAGGGCCAAGAAGATGTTTAAAGTTTTGATATATATTGCATAATTGACTGCCAAAGAGATGGAAATAGTACCTTTACCCCCTGTTTCACTGCTCTGTGACCATATTGGAGACTATTATTGTATTCAATCCAGTTCAGTTCAGTTGCTCAGTCGTGTCTGACTCTTTGCGACCCCAAGAATCGCAGCACACCAGGCTTCCCTGTCCATCACCAACCCCTGGAGTTTCCTGCTTCTGCTGCTACTGCTGCTGCTAAGTTGCTCCAGTCCTGTCTGTGCGACTCTGTGCAACCCCATAGATGGCAGCCCACCAGGCTCTCCCTGTCCCTGGGATTCTCCAGGCAAGAACACTGGAGTGGGCTGCCATTTCCTTCTCCAATGCATGAAAGTGAAAAGTGAAAGTGAAGTCGCTCAGTTGTGTCCGACTCTTCGCAACCCCATGGACTGCAGCCTACCAGGCTCCTCCATCCATTATATTTTCCAGGCAAGAGTACTGGAGTGGGGTGCCATTGCCTTCTCCAGCCCCTGGAGTTTAGGTAGCCTCTAAGACATAGTGTCCAATGATTTTCTCTCCTTCAGTGTGGGCTACACATAATGACTTGTCCTATTAAATAGAATATAGTAGACATGATAAGCTATCACTTCAGAGATTGGGTTATGAAAGACTGCTTCTTTCTTTTTGTTTCAACCTCTCTTTCTCTCTCACTGCTTGCACTGGGCAAATTGAGCTGCCATGTTTCTCCAAGCCCAGTGGAAAGAAACACATGGCATGAGTTTGCAGCAGGGCCCTTTAGCCTTAGTCTAATCTTGAAAAGACATCAACTTTATCAGAAACCTTGAGCTAGAACCACTCAGCTCAGCTGCCTCCAGATTCTTGACCCACAGAAACTGTGAGAAACAGTTTATTATTTTAAGTTGCTAAATTTGGGGGTAACTTCTTCAATAGCAATAGATAATTAATACAATCATTTTTCCCATTCCCACTGGTTTTCATTTAATGGTTGTATCTATAGAAAATTAAACATTGTTTTTCATTTGTTCATTAGTCATTCATAGTTCTTTTGTTGAGAATTATCTGTCATCATGTTTTCCTTTTTCCTTATGAATTCATATTAGCTTATTGTGTATGAAAGGCACAACTCTTTAATCTTTACATATGTTGCAAACTCTGTTTTCTCAGTTTGCCATTTTGTTTAAATTTCTGTAAACTCCAAGGCTGTTCAATATAGAGTCTTTCAAGTTGTTGTTGGCAAAAGCTGTACTTCTTTTGTGATTTTTCTTTTGTGTTTTTGCAGAGAAAAGTCTTCTTCATTCCTAAATTAGATACATATCTGCCTTTCTTCTAATAGTTTTACCTAATAGAACCATAGATATGTAAATATTTACTCCATTAAATTTTTATTTGTATGATATTAGGTAAAAATGTAGCTTTTTTTTTCCAGATAAATCTCTGATAGTCCCAGCAATATTTATTTAATAATATTTTTCAAGCTGGCTTAAATCCTGTCTTTACATAATAAACTCTTACAGTACCTGTTCTCAAAGTCTGTTTCATGGACCCCAGGGGTTCTATAGAAACTTTCATAGGCTCCACAAAGAGTCAAACTATTCCCATAAAGTACTGAGGCATTGTTATCTTGACATTTGCATGGATGAAGCAAAGCCAATGGAAGGTGGCACTGTGGCTACCTTAGTGTCAATCATATATTGTGCTAGTAATCATTGTATTCGTCACTTTCACACACTTGCACTTGAAAAATAAAAAACAAATTTTACTTAAGAATGACTTTGATAAAGCAATAAAATATTAATTTTATTAAACCTCAATTCTTAAATGTACATCTTTTAAATATTCTGGGTAACATAATAGGAAGACAGCAGAGATATCACTTTTCAACAAAGATCTGTATAGTCAAAACTATGGCTTTTCCAGTGGTCATGTATGGATGTGAGAGATGGACCATAAGGAAAGCTGAGCACCAAAAAGTTGATGCTTTTGAACTATGGTATTGGGCAAGACTCTTGAGAGTCCCTTGGACTGTAAGATCAAACCAATTAATCCTAAAGGAAGTCAACCCTGAATATTCATTGGAAGGACTGATGTTGAAGCTGAAGACTAATACTTTGACCACCTGATATGAAGAGCTAACTCACTGGAAAAGACCCTCATGCTGCAAAGAATTGAAGGTAAAAGGAGAAGTGGCAACAGAGGATGAGATGGTTAGATAGCATTGCCAACTCAATGGACATGAATTTGAGCAAACTCCAGGAGACAGTGGAGGACAGAAGAGCCTGGAATGCTGCATCCCACAGAATGGCAAAGAGTCTAACACAACTTAATGACTAACCAATAGCAATGTAACAGATTAGAAGACTTCAATTATGTAGTGATAAATGGTAGTTCTTTTGAAGGAAAATACTAGTGCAATTGTTTGAATTAAGAGATATTTTCATGAAACACCATTCTACTTGAAAGAATGACTGATAGACAAAATAGCTAATTTTTAAGAAACAACCATGTAATAGGTTCTAGTTTAGTATCAGACAAAAGCACTGATACAGCTGCCTTACCCAACCATATATCTGTGTGAGGCCAGATTTTCTCAATACACATTAACCAAAACAATGTAAGGCAACAGATGGAATGCAGAGGCAGCTGTGAGAACCCAGATGTCGTCGTCTATTGAATGTAATAATAAAGAGAATTGGGAAAAATTGAAACAATGCCACTCATCACTAATTTATTTTTATTTTGGAAGACACCATTTTTAAAAATAAAAACATGTTATTTCTATTGATATGTAATGAGTTGTTATGGCAGCTTGAATTAATACAAGTGTATCAATAATTTCTCAATATTAGTTTCTTACACAGTAAGTAGCCTTAGAAACAACCCACATAAACAAGACCTCTCTGAGTACCATTTTCCTTCTCTCATCCATATTATGTCTTCTGGATACTTTCTGTCAGCATTTAAAGATGCCCAAGATCTAAAATACTCAACCCCATTCCTTCTTCCCTTCTGCTTCCCACCATCTCTTCATAACCAAACATTCTGTCTCTTGGCTTCTCAGTGAAAATAAACTGTCAATGTCTTCCTTGGTTAATGGCCCTTCATGCTCAAGACTGCTTTGACAGCTCATTATCTTCTGTTCTGAGTCACTCAGGGCTCAGTCCTAAGACTTCTAGGCTCATTCTTTCTTTTCTTCATCAATCAGTTCACCCATCATTATGCTGGTATGAAACTCCATCAATAGTTGCTTCATGATTGCATTTCATTGCACATGGTTTTCTCCTTTTTTGTTTTGCTATAAATATTGAATTGAAAACAACTGATGAAAAATGAAAATACTTCATCCATCTTCTCTGTGGATCTGTGAGTCAGAACACAGCTTTAGATAGACAGAAAGTGGATTAGATCCAACATTCTGCCAATTATTATACATTCCACCTTGACGTGTTTTTAATGGCTATACAAGGGCATAGACAAGAGTTTGGAAAGAGCAGGCACTTCTGATTTATATAAAAGACTTAAGCTGCTGTGGTAGAAATGGGTTGTGTAAGTGAATTAAAACGCAGTCTACCAGGAAGGCCTAGACTTCCCTTCAAGAAATTTATAAGCTTCTATTATCAGTAGCATAAATCATCTGAATGACTACATCAATGAAACCAAATTATATAGATTATAATAAGGGGCCCAGTGGCTGGAATAATTTCAGGAAATTTAGCTTGGTTAGGTCTGGTATATTTTATACCAAAAGCTTTCCTGTATTCTTGTTTTTATAAAGGGTCACTCTTTGTTGTCAGGGACTCTATTGCATCAAATTCCAGTTAGCCATCAATTTAAGAGTGTTCCATCAATTGAATCCACCAGATCTAAAGTTGAGGTTTGCCCAAGTCTGCTCATGTCATTCCACCACCACATGGAGGAAATTTCATTTTCAGATTTGTGTTGTTACAATCTTTTGATATTTATGTATAATAACTTTTATAAAAATTATTGAGTCTATAATCTTGTCCTTTAAAAGGTGGCTAGTTTCTCTTAGGCCTTATGTAAATATATATATAGTTGACACAAATCTCACAGTTAGATAATTTCAGACTGTGGAATCTCTCAGTACATCAGGCAGGCTTAGAACAATGCTAGTGAGTTGTTTATTCTCTGCAAAAGGTACTAAAACATAGGATTTCAATAAGGAGAATGATTTTATTTTTAAAAGAAAAATACCTGAGAGGCACTTAAATTTTTTTTTAAGATTTATTCATTTATTTTTGGCTGCACTGAGTCTTTGCTGCTGCACAGGGCCTTTTTCTAGGGCAGTGAATGGGGGCTACTCTTTGCTGTGGTATGCAGACTTCATTACAGTAACTTCTCTTTTTGCAGAGTACGGCTTTAGAACACACCAGCTTCAGTAGTTGAGGCACATGGGCTTCTTTGCCCTGATGCATGTGGGATCTTCCTGGATGAAGGATAGAAGACTGGCAGGTGGAGTTTTAACCACCCAGAGGAGACTTGGAATATTTTTAATCTATTTGAAAAACATACTCTTGGAAGGAAATTGCTAAGTCATTTCAGTTGTGTCCAACTTTGTGCAACCCCATAGACGGCAGCCCACCAAGCTCCCTCATCCCTGGGATTCTCCAGGCAAGAACACTGGAGTGGGTTGCCATTTCCTTCTCAAACACATGAAAGCGAAAGGTGAACGTGAAGTCGCTCAGTCATGTCCAATTTAGCGACCCCATGGACTGCAGCCTACCAGGCTCCTCCATCCATGGGATTTTCCAGGCAAGAGTACTGGAGTGGGGTGCCATTGCCTTCTCCGTTGGAAGGAAAAGGTGTACCCAATTTCAAGAGAGACTTCTTAGAGCAAAGAGTGTGTCTAGGTACTCTAATAAGGGCCCTTTTGTTTTTCACAGCGTAACTGTGAGGCAGGTATCATTTTGCCCTCTTAGCAGACGTTTTAATAAAAAAGAAGAGAAAGCTAAGCATTGGATCCTACAGAACATGGGTGTTAGGGAGCTGATGAAGCCAGAAAAGCCTGCAGAGTTGACTGAGGTTAGAGAGAACAAACTTGGGGAAGTTAAGACAGAAAAGAGCTTCCAGAAAAAGAAAGTGTCTAATAAGATGTTACCTGAAAAGAATCCATTAGCTTATGGGTTCAGTTTAGTGATACTTGATAGGAATAGCATTTAAAAGTGGAGGCAAAATTTAAGTAGGTGAAGGATAAGTAAAGATCAAAGTGTGGGGACTTCCCTGGTACAGTGGTTAAGACTTACCTTCCAATTCAGGGGGTGAAGGTTTGAGCCCTGGTTGGGGAGCTAAGATTGCACATACCTTGTGGCCAAAAAGCCAAAACATAAAAAAGAAGCAATGTTGTAACAAATTTAATAAAGACTTTTAAATGGTCTACATAAAATAAAAATAATAAAAAATAAAAAGATCAAGGTATGAAGGTCATGGGTATTGACTTTCTTGCTTTGTCAGTCTTGGGTCTACAGAGAAAGAGTGGTGAGAAAAGGGATAGCTGTGTTTATTGGTCAGAGTGCTCTTAGCAAGAGGACAGGACAAGGGTTCGGGGTGGGACTGAAACTGGGTATCTGACCTTGACCATTCATGCCCTTGTCATGGTGAAAGCCAAAAAGGATCCCACTGTTTTCCAACCCCAGCTGAGACCTGGTTGGGTTTGCCCTCTCAGCCCCTGTTGGACGCTCTGCGGACTTTGGGAATCATTTGGACTGGAAAATCCCACAATCACATCTTTTAGCTTTGGGGTTATCAGAAGCCTTTCTTCTCTAATCAAGACGTATTATTCACTTCTATTAGAATCATAATAGCCTTTATCTTCCAGCTGTTGTGCACTTCTCACAAAGGAGGTCTGTATACTTCTTGTCTATTTCCAGCAGCCGTTTCACATCTGCTTCCTCATAAACAGTTATGTGTTTTGTTCTGACACGATCTTTAAGCTACCTTTCCTGTCGAGAAAACACTGCTCACAATTTATTCTTTTTGCCATAACCCTAGTCTGTGTGAACACATTGGGTGTTCCTTAATGGAGTTGTACATGCATGTTAAAATCTATTTGAATGTATTCCTGTGTGAACACAGAATGTAAAATCCCCGTAATGTGTACAATTTGTGAACACACCGTGCTGATTTCTACTTTGATTTTCCTCATACTGACATCCTTCAGGAATATCATGGGCTTTTCTTTTCTACCTCAGTTCTCCTGATGTTTGGAAGCCCTCCTCTAGTCCTCTGACAAGAAGCTATTCCAGCACCCATGTAAAAACTACTTGTTCTTAGGCGACCTGACCTCTTGGAACTTCGGTTTCTGACTTTTAGTTTCTTATCAGCATAGCCTACATCATACACATACTCTGAAGTTCAAATTAGTCTATTTTGGGGAAAGCAACTCTGCAAATGAAAAGCCTACTAAAATGTCATCCAAGTGAATACACAAACTGTCAATTATTTCAAGTCAATTATTTTAGCATAGCTTTCTGTATTAAGAAAGACATCTTATTCTTGTGGTGTGCTCTGTCCCAGAGAGAGTTTTGTTATTGCCCTCAAATAGCATGATTTTTTGTTTTTTAACTGATTGGTTGTTGCTGTTACCGATTTGTCCAACAGTGGAGCAAAAAGCAGCCGTGGATTTCACAGTCTGTACATTTGCACAGAAGAAACTGAGAGCAGACCACCAACTCACTTCACATGGAGACCAAACAGCTCTCAGATGGAAACAATGACTTTTAGTCATTAACAGCCCGATTAAACAGAAACCGTTGACCTAGAGGTGAAAGGCTCCCCAGCCCATTCTCTCGTCTTAGACCTGGGGGAACCTACTCGTTTGCTTTGCTTAATTACTTTACTCATTAATGGAATGCCAAGCTTAACTACAGCATATGTGCATACACACACACACACACACACACACACACACAGAGGCACGTTTAGCACCAGAATGGATTTTTATATTTCAATCGTCTACTTTTTCCAGCATTTTTTGAAGATAACCTAGGGGATTCCAGGGCTTTGCTTAAGCCATCCATATCACACAGGGAAATATCTGGAACACTGAAAGGATGTTTAAAAAGATCAGAGGAGATTATATTATAAAATAATATTTATACTACTCATGTATACCCACAGAGTCCTAAAATGATTAGGGCCATGTTTTGGGTTTCAGAGTGAGTCATGCTGGCAGGTATGAGTTATTGCAGCACTAACAGCTACGTGGCTGCTGGAAGTCGACCAGCCCACGACAGGCCTGTGAACTTTTAGGCGTTCTCTCCAGATGAGTGCTATCAAAAACTTGGTAAGAACTGTCATATTTTGCTGTAGAACACTAAGGGGAATATATTCACATGAACCGATTATCTCTGATGTTTCTAGACAATCTAAAGATACATTACATTTTCCTAATAATACCTACCTTCTTTTTGATATGATGTTTTTAGAAGAACAGCTTGCACTTATAATCAGTACAATTTATCACCTATCCCCAAAGTACCCTGCCGTTGAAATGCCTGACATATATATTGGGTGTCATGGATTTAGCAAAAATTGAATTATAAATTGCCCTGCCAGTTTTTGCCTCTGGAAATAATGAAAAAGTAAGCTAAAGAAATGTTCTCCTGAAGGATTTACTTTTTAAGTCACTCTGAAGAAAGAAACAACCAGTATGGATTGCCAAAATATTATCTCTCTGAGTATAGTTTATTTGGGCAACTAAGAAAATATAACAGTAGAAATAAGAAAAAGTGCAAATTCCACTTCCAGGAAAGGAAAGCAGTTGTAGTGAGGTACTCATTTTCAACAATTG
>SJYC01122561.1:0-96794 GCA_006408675.1 Madoqua kirkii | reverse complement strand
CTCTCCATTTCTCAAAACTCTGGGAGGGTGACCTGTATGGAATGTATCAGTGACCTTCTTGGACTTCTGCCCTCCAGCTGGGTTGGACCAATGGGGGATACCAGGAGGAGCCTGGAGGGCTGTCTCTTATACACATCTAGATGTGTATAAGAGACAGATATACACCTATCCATCATTTCTCCACCTGGGTATCTATCAACTATCTACCAACCTATGTACTTGCTTATCTATCATCTATCATCTATCTATCTACCTACCATCTGTCTGTCTACCTATAATTGAATTACTTTGCTGTATACCAGAAACTAACATAAGATCTTGGCATCTGGTCCCATCACTTCATAGGAAATAGATGGGGAAACAGTGTCAGACTTTATTTTTGGGGGCTCCAAAATCACTGCAGATGGTGATTGCAGCCATGAAATTAAAAGATGCTTACTCCTTAGAAGGAAAGTTATGACCAACCTAGACAGCATATTGAAAAGCAGAGACATTACTTTGCCAACAAAGACCTGTCTAGTCAAAAGTGCAAAGCAAAGTGAAGTTTCTCAGTCATGTCCAACTCTTTGTGACCCCGTGGACTGTAGCCTACCAGGCTCTTCAATCCATGGAATTCTCTAGGCAAGAATACTGGAGTGGGTTGCCATTTCCTTCTCCAGGGGATCTTCCTGACCCAGGGATTGAACCTCATTACAGGCAGATGCTTTACTGTCTGAGCCACCAGTCAAGGCTATGGTTTTTCCAGTGGTCATGTATGGATGCGAGAATTGGACTGTGAAGAAGGCTGAGTGCCAAAGAATTGATGCTTTTGAACCGTGGTGCTGGAGAAGACTCTTGAGAGTCCATGGACTTCAAGGAGATCCAACCAGTCCATTATAAAGGAGATCAGCCCTGGATGTTCTTTGGAAGGAATGATGCTAAAGCTGAAACTCCAGTACATTTGCCACCTCATGTGAAGAGTTGACTCATTGGAAAAGACTCTGATGCTGGGAGGGATTGGGGGCAGGAGGAGAAGGGGACGACAGGGGATGAGATGGCTGGATGGCACCACCGACTTGATGAACGTGGGTTTGGGTGAACTCTGGGAGTTGGTGATGGACAGGGAGGCCTGGCGTGCTGCAGTTCATAGGGTCACAGAGTCAGACACGACTGGGTGACTGAACCGAACTGAACTGAACAGAACATTGCAGATCAACTACGCTTTGATAATAAAATGCTGTCTATACTTCCACCCACACACTGGCCTCATTTTCATCCCCTCACAGGTCATCTTCCTGGGCTTTCTGGAGCTCTAAGAATTATTCCCGTTCTCCAGCCCCTAACCCAAGTGACCTTCCCAGTTCTGGCTTCCATACACGATATCTATCTCTTATCCCCAAACTCCATGAAATATTCCTTCTCTAGATCTTATTTTCTGCATGTGGCATAGCGGAGGGACAATTCTCCTCTGTGTGGGACTGTCCCCCTGCATTTCAGGGCCCTCACCACTACCTTCTCAAAGCCAGTAGCTGTCCCGGGCTGGTGAGAAGCACGGCCCCTCCTTCCTTATTTCTGAATCCTTCCTATTGGTGGTGGTGTGGGTGGACACCAGCCGTGGCTGACAAGCTCTGCATCTACCATCTTTAATCTCCCATCTTCTCCAGGCTGCACAGGAGGCACTGCTGGGGTATTTTCACAGTCACAGACAATCTCCTTCTGAACACAGCCCCTTCTCCCCCAGACGTGGCCCCACAGCTGTGCTTCTGGGGCTTTTGAACAGGGTGGTCACCTGACTTGAGCTGGCTGTAAACTCCCTCTTCTAGGAATTAGAGACTGGAGCTTGCTTGCCCGTGTCCGAGGTGATGTGGACTTGAGAAGTGTGGTGCCATGTGCAGACGGGGCTGCTTTGCAGAGCCCAGAGAGCCAAGATGGGTTCAGAACAGCACAGCACCCTATCCTGCTTTGCCACAGAACTCCTATTTTGTTTTGGAAGCCTGCTCTTTCCATAGGACCATAGGCTGATCCCATTCATCCTGCCAGCGATGAGGATTCATCCTGACTCACAGATGAGCGTGTGGCCCAGTGAGGTCTAGGGGAGGGCTGGAGGGAGCTCCTGGGAGGCTGATACAAAGGAGACACACAGGAAAAAGTGGTCTTCTTCTTGGGTTAAAGTTGCCCTGTCTTCGTGTGGCAGCCACTTTGAGACCATGAAGAGATCGAGCTAATAAACTAGTGATGAAGCCAACTACTGAGCTTGGCCAAGGAGAGAGATGGGGAAATTCAGAGGCCTGTCAACATTGCAGAGCCTTGAAACAAACCCACTGGGACCACTCTCCTCTTGGACGTCTTGTTAGGTGGGGGAATGCATCTTTCTTACTGCCTGGGCGGGCTGAGTCAGGGTCTTCTGTTTTATGCAAAGATATCAGAACCAAGGGACGGGGACAAAAGGACCTGTGGCTCTGGAGTCAGAGACTAAGGGAGAGGTTACCTGGTTTCTCCACCGTTCCCCACCCTGTCTGAGGCCTGAATGCCCACTTTCTGTTTGGAATCTGTGAAATTCCAGTGTCTTCTCCACAAATCCTTCTCTTCACTCAAGCAAGCCAGAGATAGATTCTCTTTCTGGACCCTGGAGTGTCTTGAGGAAGACATATTTTCTCCTCTTGCTCTTGTGAACTCTTGCCTCTCTGATTTCACAATGTCACAATGCTCCAAACCCACATCTCCAGGCTGACAGCTCTTAAATGACAGCTCTGGTCCAGTCTCTCTCCTGAGTATAGCTTTGTTCTCCTGATTGCTTCAGGGAATTTTCTGTCTGAACGCTCCATGGCACTTCCACCACCAAGGGTCACAGGAGAAGCTCCTCAACATATCACCTGAGTGGGATGAAAACTCGATTTTCCTGGGCTGGGCTGTCAGGACTGGAAGTGGAAGGGCTCGAGAAGGGCAGAGCAAGACTGTGCTGATGGTCTCTCGGGATCTGAGAGCTCTGGGAGAAAATCATTACTTAAAAAGCAAACAGAGGCCGGTTTGCTTTAGTGGCAGTGAATTGTTTGAACAAACTAAACCATAGGCAGGGAGAGGGTCAATATTTCATGATGGAGGAGGCAGCATGGTCCAGGGACAAACAACCACTTGCTTGAAGTCAAGAGCCCTGTATAGAGGACTGGACTCTGCCACTTGGATGGATGGCATTCCCTCCCCGGGCCTCAGTATTCCCAACTGGGTGAAAGCTGGAGATTCGACCAGGTGACTGTGTTTATTTTCTAGGTTTGTCGTAACAAAGTGCCAACAAACATTTATCTTCTCATAATTCTGAAAACTCGAAGTCCAAGATTAAGGTCTCAGCAAGGTTAGTTTCTTCTCAGAAGTCTCTTCTCCTTGGCTTGCAGATGGCCGTCTCCTCTGTGTCTTCATGTGGCCTTCCCTCTGTGTGTGTCTGTTTTAACTGCCTCTTTATTGAAAACTTTCCTTTCTTTGTTTCTGGCTGCACTGGGTCTTGGTTGCTGCGTGGGCTTTCTCTAGCTCCAGTGGGTGGGGGACTCCTCTTTGTCGCGGTGCACAGGCTTCTCGTTGAGGTGGCTTCTCCTGTTGCGGAGCGCAGGTTCTAGGAGCATGGGCTTCAGTAGTTGCTGCTCATGGCCTTAGTTGGTCTGCACATGTGGAATCTTCCTGGACAGGGATCGAACCCATGTCCCCTTCATCGGCAGGCAGATTCCTGTCCACTCTACCACCAGGGAAGTTCTTAACTGCCTCTTCTTAAAAGGATACCACTCATGTGGGATCAGGGCCCACCTTAGTGACCTCATTTTACCTTCAGTTCAGTTCAGCCACTCAGCCATGTCTGACTCTTTGCAACCCCACGGACTGCAGCACGCCAGGCTTCCCTGTCCATCACCAACTCTCGGAGCTTGCTCAAACTCACATCCATTGAGTCAGTGATGCCATCCAACCATCTTCTCCTCTGTCGTCCCCTTCTCCTCCCGCCTTCAATCTTTCCTAGCACCAGGGTCTTATCCAATGAGTCAGTTCTTTGTATCAGGTGGCCAAAGTACTGGAGCTTCAGCTTTAGCCCTTCCAATGCACATTCAGGATTGATTTCCTTTAGGATTGATGGGTTTGATCTCCTTGCAGTCCAAGGAACTCTCAAGAGTCTTCTCCAACATCACAGTTCAAAAACATCAATTCTTTGGCACTCAGCTTTCTTTATGGTCCAAATTTCATATCCATACATGACTACTGGAAAAATCATATGGACTATATGGACCTTTGTCAGTAATGTCTCTGCTTTTTAATATGCTATCTAGGTATGTCATAGCTTTTCTTCCACGGAGCAAGTGTCTTTTAATTTGATGGCTGCATTTTATCTTAATTATTCCTTTAAGGACCACAGAGTCCAGTCAGCCAGGCACTGACAACTTACTGTGGGCGAGAGTGGGAAATCTAACTTGATAAGCTGTGTGGTTCATTCAGGCAGCTTAATTCAGGCAGCTGTGAAGCCCAGGACCTGGGTTTGCAGCTGGAAGAACAAATCCAACTGTGCTAATGGGGACCAGTGAAACATGTTCCATTCACCATGCTGCTTCCAGGCTCTCAGGATATCCAGACGACATGGCACTTGGTATTGGCAGAAGGCTCCAACAGCAGAAGCAGTGACTTAGCCAAGTAACCATCAAAAGCACTGAACCCCAAGAGGAAAAGCCTGGGTGTACAGGACTGAATGGATTGTGCAGTGTTACTCCAACTGTCGTTCATGGTCGAGGAGCATCAACATCCTGCATGAGCTTGTTAAAAGCAAACTCAGGCTCCTCCCCCCTCCTCCTGGGCCTGAATCTCTGGGGATGGAACTTGTATGTTTTCACAAGTTCTCCAGGTGATTCCTGTACACATTTAAATTTTTTAAAGTTTATTTTTATTTTATTATTATTCTTATTTTTAACCTGTGCACATTAAAGTCAGAAAATCCTTGGATTAGGGAGTGAGGTTAGAGAAGGCAGGGAGGTGAGAGGTAGACCGTGTGAGGACTCAGAGGCCAAAACATGGAGTTTGGGATCATCTTATTTGTAATGGGAAGTTGTTGAGGGTGTAGCAGCTGGGGTTCTCCAGAGTAACAGAATCAATAGGAGATATCTATTTTCTTATTTATTTTAAGGAATTGGTTCACATGATTGTGGAAGCTTCTCAGATTTGAGGTGCAGGCTGGAAACTCAGGCAGGACTTCTACGTTCCAGTCTTGAGGGCAGAATTCCTTTCTTATTCGGGAAACCTCCGTTTTTGTTCTTATGGCCTTCGACTGATTGGACAAGGCCCACCTTCATTCTAGAGGGAAATCTGCTTTTCTTACAGCCAATTGATTGCAGATGTTAATTTCACTGACACAATATTTTTATAGTAATAGCTAGACTGGCATTTGAATGCTGGGCACTAGAGTGTGATTATAATGACACATAAAACTCAACCACTACAGTTATGCCTAGCTCTTTCTGAGGCTGGAAGATCCGGCTTTTTCTGGGTTCTCTGACAGTGAACTCCCAATGTTTGAAGTAAATTGAATGAGTCCCTTATTCTGCAACCACAGCAACCCATCATGAGGTGCTTTTAAGATTTTTGTATGGATCCACTCCCCGAGGGCAGAGGACACAAGTCTACTTGTCTTGGACACCCCCTTTGTGCTGGATTATCTTCAGTTCATCTCTCTCCATTTCTCAAAACTCTGGGAGGGTGACCTGTATGGAATGTATCAGTGACCTTCTTGGACTTCTGCCCTCCAGCTGGGTTGGACCAATGGGGGATACCAGGAGGAGCCTGGAGGGTGAGAGGAGAGGGCAGGGGTCCCTCATTGTTTTGGGGGGTTGGCTACATGTCTGAAACTCAGTGCTGTGGCTCCTATGGGCCTGCCCCCGCCCGTAGAGGTACACTTCCCACATGCTATTGACATCTCCCACCTGTGCTCCTTGAGCTGCCATCAGCTCCCTGCTGCCACATCCCTGGAGCACTGCCCTGTCTCTGTGGGCGTCTCCAAATTCAAACTGAGCCCTTGTAACCTTCGCTCTTTTAACTGAGTTTCTATGGACTAAATACTTGTGTTCCCCACCAAATTCATATGTTGAAACCCTAGTCCCCACTATAACAGTATTTGGAGGTGGAGTCTTTGGGAGGTGATTAGGTCATGAGGGTGAAGCTGTCAGGATGGGATTAGCATCCTTTTAAGAAGAGACACAAGAGAGATGACCTCTCTCTCCCTGTGAAGACAAAGCAAGATCTGCAAACCAAGCACTGATTCAGCCAGGACCTGCATTGTGGGACTTCCTGGTCTTCAGAACTGTAAGAAATAGATGTTTGCTGTTTGAGCCACCCAGTCTAGGAATTTTGTTAGAGCTGCTTGAACTAAGACAGAACTCTTCTCAAATCACCCAGTTTGAGTGCGCCATCTGTTTTTGGCCATCTGACTGATAGACCTTGGCAGCTCACACAGGACTGGCCATGTGGTGATTAAATGATATCTACTGACTGAATCAAAAGAGGGAGAAAGACACAGAATCTTCCAGCAGGCTTAGGAGAAACAAACTCCCCAGATCTTTCAGCTAGGGGCCCAAATTTTAACTCCACAAATATGTTGCTCAAAAACTTGGCCAAGCAGTAATTAAGGTGGGGATCTGGGAAGAAGGAAAGATGGACAACACTGGGTGTGGAAGGAGTTAAGCTTCCAATGCAGAGATGGCCAGCACAGCCCACTTTGTGATTTTCTGCCAAAATATTTTAAATGAAACAGCTGTGTATGAGCAAAACTGCCGAGAATCGTTCCAGTTCCAAGCATGAATCTGAATCACTCACGTTCAGTATTTGACGGTCTGTGTAATTGCTCTAAACCCTATTATCTTCCCTAGCAGTTGTTGAAGTGTCATTAGGACACCTCAACTGAAAGGCTAAATTCTCCTATATACACAATTTTAATAATTACAGGCTTTGTTTTTTTCCTCTTTCGAAATGCAAAGCTCCGCTCCAAAAGGGAGGTGCCAGGATCTGAGGATTGCATCAGAGACTTCCAAAGCCAGCGTAGAATGTCATTATGTACTTTTTTTTTTTTTAAACTTTCTTTGGATTTTCCTGAGCAGTTAATCTCTTATGATTTTTATTTTCTACCCTCTGCAGAAGAGAAGAGAGCAAGGCATGCTGGGTAAGGGAACCAGAACAGGCAACAAACATTACTGGGCACCTACTATGTGCCGGGGGCTTCCAAGGTGGCTCAGTGATAACAAAACCAGCTGCCAATGCAAGGAGATGCAGGAGATGCGGGTTCAGTCCCTGGGTCAGGAAGATTCCCCTGGAGGAGGAACTGGCAACTCACTCCAGTATTCTTGCCTGGAGAATCCCACGAACAGAGGAGCCTGGCAGACTACAGTCCATGGGTCGCAAAGTCAGACATGACTGAGTAACTGAGCATGCACACACGCACACCAGTCACTGTTGCAGGCCCTGGGGACGTAGGCGTGGGCAGTCCTGAGGAGGTTACACCACACTACCTCGCAGTTTATTTACTTCATGTCTCTGCTCTGCTAGAGGGTGAGGGGCTTGTGAAGGCAGCATTGTGTCTTGGTCATCTTTGTTTCTAAAGTAGGCAGTCCAGCTCCACAAGTGTTTGTTGAATGACTGAATGACTGTTCACAGAATGCGTGCAATAGGCCAAGAACCTCTCTAGGAAGAGGGATATGGCCACAAACAAGAGGAAGGCAGTCTTTGCCTTTTGAGGCCACAGGGTAGGGCTGCAGAGACAAGGCACACACTGAAGACATGCGTTATCAGCACAGTGGATGCTGACACTGAGAAAGCACTCTGGCCCCACTTGTCAAAATCTGCACGCTGGTCACCAGCACCACGCAGCCAGGGCAGGGAGAGAAGTGTGGTCACGATGGTGAAGAAGAAGCGTCCACTGAGAAGTGGGCAGCATGGCCTGAAACGCCAGCGAGGCCCTAGGGTCACTCTTGGAGCCTGGGCAAGTGCTCTCTCTAAACCTCAGTTTCCCATCTGGAAATGAGAAGGATACAATTTAACTCTCAAGCTGCTGGTTTCAGTCACAATTCTTACACTGCCCCCTTGACTCAACCCCCTTGTGTCACATCAGGTGTCATCTCCTCCCCTTGACTGTGACTTGTTTATAGTCACTAGAACATGGTAAAGATGACAGGATGGCACTTTTATGATTAGGTTATGATCTGTCTATCTATCTGAGCTTCCCAGGTGGCTCAGTGGTAAAGAATCTGCCTGCCAGTGCAGGGGATGTGGGTTTAATCCTGGGTTGGGAAGATGCCCTGGAGAAAGAAGTGGCAACCCACTCCAGTATTCTTGCCTGGAGAATCCCATGGACAGAGGAGCTTGGCGGGCTATAGTCCATGGGGTCACAAAGAGTCAGCATGACTCAGTGACTAAACTACAAATCTGTTTATGTGTCTGAATATATATGTGTGCATCTAATCTTATCTATATTTATCAATTATCCATCTATCTCTATCTACCTATCTTTATTTATCTCTCTATATGTGTACATATCTACATTTATCTACCATCAATCTCTATATTTATCTACCATCAATCTATGTCTGTATCTATATCTGTCTGTATACACACACATACCTACCGATCCATCCATGTATGATTCTGTCTTGCTTTTCCACACTAGACAGATCCTTTCAGGCTCTATGATGTCAGCAGTGGTGCTGAGGAAGCCCACGTGGCCTGGAAGTACAGGCAGCCTTTAGCACCTGGGTGCCGCCAGCTGCCAGCCAGCCAGATGCCAGGGCCTCACTCACACACAGTCGGTGGGAAATGTATTCTGACAACAGCCCAAGGGAGCTTGGAAGCAGATTCTTCTGCAGTCAAGCCTCCAGGTAAGAATGCGGTCTGGCCACCTCCTTCGCTGTACCTCATGTGACCCTGGGCAGAGGACCCAGCTAAGCTGTGTCTGGACTCCTGACCCCCAGGAAACATGAAACTATAAATGTGTATTTAGGCTGCTCAGTTTGGGGCAATTTATATGCAGCAGTGGATAACTAATAGATGGTGGTGCACAGTAGGCCTGAAAGCTGGAGGTGAAGAACAGCAGGGGACAGATCAATTTAGCCTCCTGACTTCCTCTTGTATGCTCTCTCCCCCAGCTCCAGCCAAAAGATCAGAGGTGGGCATCCTGAGAGGCTCTGGGCCTGCAACAAGGTCAGCCCTGCTAAGGTGCCTGGGTTTGGAATGAGAAGCATCACCCAAAGGCACTTCCTAGAAGAGCAGATGCTCCAAGCTGGGTGCATCTGGATTCACCAGCCTCAAGGCAGGCAGCTGCTGCCCTGCAGCTGAGAAGAGGCACTGGGATCCCCAACATCTGCCCAGAACTTCAGGACCACAAGGCCAATGATAACAGTGTTTGCACACCATGGCCTAAGGTGGACTGCACAGAGCTCCGGCTTGCCATCTGCTTGAAAGATGCCTCTGGCTGCCCAGGTTTGTGGGCATAGAAAGGGGAACAGATGCCTGGTATGTTTCCAGACTCACCTGATTTAAGTTCACCATCGTTTCTGAAATGGTTCTGATTTCTCTCATGTTCAGAACATGATTTGTTCTGCTCCTCCTGTGCCACCCAACCCTGCCCAGGTCTGGAATGATCAATACTGAATTTTCTGAGCCTCCAATTCTCTGTCAGGGTGGAGGAAACAAGATTCACTTCAGAAGGTTGTTGGAAGATTCTCATGAATACTATCACCCAGAAGTTTGTACCTGAGGCTGGCCAAGGCTTAGACAGTCTCTCATTTAACTCCCTGGACACCTTGGGAAGTGGGGGCTCTGGATAACCCATGCTTCAGATGAGTAAGGCTTGGAGAGGTCAAATGACTGCAGCGTCACCACTTGAGATAATAGCCAGCACCCAGAGGGGCAAATTTCTGGCTTTGCCTCCACAGACCCCCTTACGCACTCTTGGCATTTATCTTTATTACATGATCAACTTCCCAATGACCTACAGAGTCCCTGCTTTGTGACCTGGTTGCTACATGAGATGCGTCTCGGCAAGTGGCAGTCCATCAGCCCCTGCCCCATTGTTAGGAGTGTGAGAAGACACTGAAAGCCCCAGTCCTAACCAGAACAGGCCCTCAGATACTCGAAGCCCACTCAACCATTCCCACCTCACTGCTCATGTCTTCCATCACCCTTGCTGAGCTGGAGCTCTCCTGGGGGAGCGCTGCAGATATAACAAACTCCAAGAGGACCAGGAAGCCTCAGTGTGCCCCTGTGGGCCTGGGGCCAGGGCTGCGGACAGCGGGACACTTGGTCCCTGCTCTGGAATAGGGCCAGGTGGGAGCCCTGGTGGGGTCTTTGAGGGAGTCTCTGAGTGACCAGGAGGCCAGACTCCTGCTTGCCTGTGGTCAGAGCACAGGCAGAGACCTGGCAGTAGGGAACGAGAGAAGATTCAGCCTTCGATGTGTTATCATATTCGCCATCAATGATGACCAAGTAATCAACATTAAATCTAAGGAAATTTTCCTTATTGGGCATCAGGGGAAGATGGACTAATGATGATTTGTGTCTAGTAGCAAACGTGCCCTGTGATGACTGATGAGGCTGGCCGTAACCATTTACAGAGGGCAATGAGGGGTCCAATCAGCCCTAAGTCAGGGTGATGCCCTGTACCCCACCTCTCCCCTCCCCCACCACCCAATTCCTCAACCACCTAGGCTAGTCCCAGCAGGAGTGAACAACTAGTAAGAAAGTGGACCCCACACTAGTTAGGAGAATGAAAGAAAACTCAGCTTACCTGGATGTCTCCTCTGTGCTGGGTACCACATTCACTGTTTGACATACAAATTTCCTTTACCTCCCAACACAAGCACTGAGTGAGCTGTTGTTCACACCCCCAGGGTTCCATTTATCCATTTCTATGTGACAAAGGCCCATATAGTCAAAGCTATGGTTTTCCCAGTAGTCATGTACAGATATGAGAGCTGGATCATAAAGAAGGCTGAGTGCAGAAGAATTGATGCTTTCGAACTACGGGGCTGGAGAAGACTGTTGAGAGTTCATTGGACAGCAAGGAGATCAAACCAGTCAATCCTAAAGGAAATCAACCCTGAGTATTCATTGGAAGGGCTGGTGCTGAAGCTTAATCTCCAATAATTTGGCCACCTTATGGGAAGAGCTGACTCACTGGAAAAGACCCTGATGCTGGGAAAGATTGAAGGCAAGAGGAGAAAAGGGCAACAGAGGATGAGATGGTTGGATGGCATCACTGACTCAACAGACATGAGTTTGGGCAGATTCATGGAGACAGTGAAGGACAGGGAGGTCTGGTGTGCTGCAGTTCACGGGGTTGCAAAGTCAAACACAATTTAGCGACTGAACAACAACAAAGTACACTTACCTTTAATCTGCTGATAGTGATGAAAAGTGAGAGTGTTAACTGCTCAGTCATGTACAACTCTTTGGAACCCCACCGACTCTAACCTGCCAGGCTCCTTTGTCCATGGAATTCTCCAGGCAAGAATATTGGAGTGGGATATCTTCTCCATGGTATCTTCCTGACCCAGGGATCGGACCTGGGTCTCCTGCATTGCACGGGGATTCTTTACCATCTGAGTCAATAGGGAAGCCCTATCTTTAATCTCCTATACCTATTTTACAGATGAGGAGACTAGACTCAAATTTCAGGGACATTTAACACTTTCTCATAGTGAGCAGCTGGAAAATAGCAAAGACCCAAGTCTGAACCCAGCTCTGCATAAGCTCTGAACCTAACCTCTTTCTACTTTACCAAATAGTAACTTCAAACCAGTAAGCTAACACTAATGGTTGGTTGGTTTAGCTAATCAGGTGTATCTTCAAGAAATAGGCCCAGACAGACCATTAAAAATAAGACCACATTTGAATTTCTTAAATCCGAATGAGTTTTCCCAAGTATTAAGCTTCTTTTCTGAAAGCCAAGCTTGGTCGAAGTGTTCACAAGCTAAGACTTCACCAGAACACCCAAACTAGGCTTAAACAATGAACGTGATCTGAACTAGAAAACTATTTCCTGAATTTGTCCACATCTTCCTTGTCTCTGCCCAGCATTCTTGTCCTGCCACCCTCCTCCCCACTGAAGACTAGGTGGACACACGAGGGTGTACAGAAATGCTGTGTACAGTTGCCCAGGATGAACACTGTACAAGGTATCAGTGAGCAGTAAAAGCATTAAAATTCAGTTTGTACTTCTCTCTCTGAACCTTGTGTCTGATGAGGGACTGAATCCATCTGGAGTCAGGGTGTTGTTTCCTAATTTTCTCAAGAGTCAAGGGCTAACCTACAAAGTCAATTTCAAAGCAAGCATCCTAAATTATCCTGAGGAGAAGCTGAGCATTTCAAGGGAAAGGTGGAGAAGAATATGACAACTCTTGATCTCTTTTCTAACATCTCAAGCAGCTCTGCTTTGGTTCCAAACTCTCATTTTGTTCAGAAAAGCAAAAGCTTCTCAGTTATTGGGGCCACTTTTCATAAAGGTGATCATGCTTCCTTTACAGCAGCGGTCCCCCAATCTTCTTGGCGCCAGGGACCGGTTTCATGGAAGACAATTTTCCAGGGTGGAGAGGTGATGGTTTGGGGATGATTCAAGCACATTACATTTACTGTGCACTTTATTTCTATTATTATTACATCAGTTCCACCTCAGATAACCAGGAGTTAGATGCTGGTGGTTGGGGACTCCTGTTTTAAAAGACTTGCCCTTCTTAAGCTTAAGTTCTGATTTTTCCATTTACTCACTGCATGACTTTGGGCCAAATCTGTAACATCTCGGGATGTGTCACCTCCTCTGTGAAACAGGGATCATAATAATACGCATTTCATTAAGTCTGAGACACTATCATTTAAAACATTCACCATTGTTTTATGGATCACTAAGGAAATAAAGTTGCCAATTAAAGTGACATGTCTTTGATTCTAAGGTATATTCTGATTTCAGAGAGAAAAATGGAAACAAAATAGGTCTTGGAATTGATGGAATTTAATTAAATAGCTTGTCTGCCTATATAAAAAGGGTCTTCTGAGGGATTAAATTAAATAACGGGCCAAAAAAAAAAAAAAGAAGAAGACGACTTGGTAAACTATAAAGCACTAAAAATATTAATTCTTCTTAGGCACAGTAACTTTCAAATGAGTTCATCCTAAAGACTGATGCACTGTTAGATCCTTCAAGCCTCATGTAATTGTTTTAATGTACTCACTAAGTAGTTCAAAAAGCTGTATTTACAGCCTTATGAGTCTGAATTGCTTTTCTCCATTTATAACATTCCCACCCTCTTATGATTTATCTGTGGAGAATCAACTTGTGAGTTTTCCCTTGAATGAGATTCAAGATTTGGGGCTTGATTTATGGTTAGAATTGACTAACATTTGGAAACAATGAACTGTGTTGTCTAAACACATAAAGACTCGAGAGAAAGCTGAAGCGCTAATTACTGTGAGGGGAGGGGGTTGAGGACTCAAACACGCCACAAAATCCCGGTCAACGTCAGAGTTTTCTGACAGTTGTGTGTGGGTGGGGGGAGGCGTGGGCTCCTCTGGCCACGTTTCCTGTGCTGCTTTGGGGGCGGGCATGACTGAGAGGTCTGGGTTGTGGTTTGCCCCTGGAAAGAAAAAGGAATAGTTTGGAGGCCACCAAAGAGCAGTTGATCCATAATTCTTCCAATCTGAAAAAAGCATAAGCTCTCTGGGGCCTCGGGCGTCCCACAGCCCCAGTAGGACAAAGCAGCCTTGGCAAGGCATCAGGTGCTGGGGAAAATGAGCTCTGGTTTCTTGGTCCTTTGGGACTGACCAATCACAGCGCAGGAAACAGCCCCTCCATGCCGGCCTTGGGGTCTTCAGGAAGGTGGCCTGGCAGTTCCCAAACCAGCCAGGCCTTGGAATCAGACAGATCTGAGTATATATCCGGCCTTCATCATTTACCAGAGACTTATTACTGGACTTTTCTGTGCCCTGTTTCCTATTTGTAAGGCATAATGAGCTTGTGCAGGGGAAGTGTCCTTCTTTTTTGGGGGGGGAGGGGAGGTGTCCTTCTAAGTGTGGCGACACTGTGAAAGTGAAAGCCGGTCAGTTGAGTCTGACTCTTGGTGTTTGTTCAGTTGTGTCCAACCTCATGGACTTCTCCCCTGTATCCCATGGACTATGGTCCATGGAAGTCTCCAGGCCAGAATACTGGAGTGGGAAGCCGTGCCTTCTCCAGGGGATCTTCCCAGCCCAGGGATCGAACCCACGTCTCCTGCATTGCAGGTGGATTCTTTACCAGCTGAGCTACCAAGGAAGCCCTGGGGGAACAGAATGGGGCCTTATTAAAAGATTCCTAGTAAGATCCCCCCATCTGTTGAACTCCCACCAGGTGAAGACACTGTCAGGTGTTGGAGATGCTGTGATGAGGAAGCCAAATCCAGTTCCTGTTCCCACAGAGTCTAGCACTGGGAGCAGATAAGCAAACAAACAAACAAAATAAGATACACTCAGTGGGTGACGAGAGCTACGGAGAAAACAAAGCAAGAAATGAGACTGGGGAGAGATGGGATATGTAGGGGCCCACAGTAGTACCTTAAGAAGGGCGATCGGCGAAGATCATGCTCACTAAGGGATTTCAGCCCCAGCCCATGATTCTCCAGCCCAGAGGTTCTCAACTAGGCGTTATTCTACCCTCCAAGTGACATTTGATAATATTTAGTCATGACCAAGATGATCACAATGGTGTGATCACTCACCTAGGGCCAGACATCCTGGAATGTGAAGCCTTAGAAAGCATCACTATGAACAAACCTAGTGGAGGAGATGGAATTCCAGTTGAGCTATTTCAAATCCTGAAAGATGATGCTGTGAAAGTGCTGCACTCAGTATGCCAGTAAATTTGGAAAACTCAGCAGGGGCCACAGGACTGGAACAGGTCAGTTTTCATTGCAATCCCAAAGAAAGACAAGGCCAAAGAATGCTCAAACTATTGCACAATTGCACTCATCTCACTCGCTAGTAAAGTAATGCTCAAAATTCTCCAAGCCAGGCTTCAGCAATACGTGAACTGTGAACTTCCAGACGTTCAATTGCCAACATCTACTGGATCATGGAAAAAGCAACAGAGTTCCAGAAAAACATCTATTTCTGTTTTATTGTCTATGCCAAAGCCTTTGACTATGTGGATCACAATAAACTGTGGACAATTCTGAAAGAGATGGGAATACCAGACCACCTGACCTGCCTCTTGAGAAACCTATATGCAGGTCAGGAAGCAACAGTTAGAACTGTACATGGAACAATAGACTGGTTCCAAATATGAAAAGGAGTACGTCAAGGCTGTATATTGTCACCCTGCTTATATAACTTATATGGAGAGTACATCATGAGAAACGCTGGGCTGGAAGAAGCACAAGCTGGAATCAAGATTGCTGGGAGAAATATCAATAACCTCAGATATGCAGATGACACCACCCTTATGGCAGAAAGTGAAGAGGAACTAAAAAGCCTCTTGATGAAAGTGAAAGAGGAGAGTGAAAAAGTTGGCTTAAAGCTCAACATTCAGAAAACGAAGATCATGGCATCTGGTCTCATCCCTTCATGGGAAATAGATAGGGAAACAGTGGAAACAGTGGCAGACTTTATTTTGCGGGGCTCCAAAATCACTGCAGATGGTGATTGCATCCATGAAATTAAAATATGCTTACTCCTTGGAAGGAAAGTTATGACCAACCAAGACAGCATATTACAAAGCAGAGACATTACTTTGCCAACAAAAGTCCGTCTAGTCAAGGCTATGGTTTTTCCAGTAGTCATGTATGGATGTGAGAGTTGGACTGTGAAGAAAGCTGAGTGCTGAAGAATTGATGCTTTTGAACTGTGGTGTGGAGAAGACTCTTGAGAGTCCCATGGACTGCAAGGAGATCCAATCAGTCCATTATAAAGGAGATCAGTTCTAGGTGTTCTCTGGAAGGAATGATGCTAAAACTGAAACTCCAGTACTTTGGCCACCTCATTCGAAGAGCTGACACATTGGAAAAGACTCTGATGCTGGGAGGGATTGGGGGCAGGAGGAGAAGGGGACAACAGAGGATGAGATGGCTGGATGGGATCACTGACTCAATGAATGTGAGTGTGAGTGAACTCCGGGAGTTGGTGATGGATAGGGAGGCCTGGTGTGCTGTGATTCATGGGGTCTCAGCGAGTTGGACACGACTGAGCGACTGAACTGAACTGAGTGGTGACATTATTCCTGTGGAGTGGGGGTGGACAGGGGCAGGTAGTGGGTGAAGCCTGGGATAGTACTCAACATCCTATAGTGCACAGGACAGTGCCCCTCACTCCTTGCCCCCCAAAACCTTCAAGATTCATCTGGCCCCAAATATCAACAGTGCTAATGCTGAGAAATTTTGACCTAGTCCCTTACCCTGTGTTATGTTTTTTCATGACAGCACAGAGTTGATGACTCTGGAAAACCCTCATGGAAGGGACCTGGCTTAACGAACAGACCTGCCAGCGTCACGGCCTGTAATGGGTGCATCAGAGAGCCACTCCCTAGCCGTTTCATCTCCTGTGATAGTGGGCATGCAGCAATGCTTGCCTGTGCAGGGTGCCCTGTAGAGACGGGCTTCATATGTCATCCCTCCTGGCCTAGGCTATCCCGATAAAGCTCATTCTGCTCAGTAGAGATTAAAAACAAGAACAACAAAAATCGAACAAAATAGGAATCTAGCCAGCTTTGGGGAAAATGGACTCAGGAATACTTCTAGACCATGCCCCTGGAGTTCAGTAACAGACACTGTCCTAGTCCAGCAAGCACATCCCCCGAGATCTAGACTCACATATGTTTAAAGTGAAAAAATCAGGATCAGGGAGCAATGCTGCCTCTAACAGCACAGAGGCAAGAGCAGGAAGTGACAGCAGGCAGCCTGATAGGGAAGGAAGAAGAGCAATGTGGAGGGAGAGAGAATCCAGAGGCATGTGGTCAGGAGTTATTTGGACTCTCCAGGCACCTCTGAATCACACAGCATGGAACTGAGACACTAAGGCCAGGTGCACTGTTGCAGCCTCCCCACCAATACCCATGACCCTTATTCCACGCCATCAGGACTCTGAAATTGTCTGGGAGATAATGTGTTTAACCACAAGACTAGTTGAAATAAGCCATGGCCAACCTCTTCCTCTTTGCCAGTGGTTGGCTTAGGAGTAGACACCTGACTCTGTTCTAATCAATAAGAGTGTGTCAGCCTGAAAGCTTCTGGGAAAGATTTTCCTCTTTGATAAAGCAGAGAGTCACATGACTGACTGGAAAGTCATTTTTACAAAACATCTCTCCTTTTATATTTCAGAAATGGGTTTGTGAGATGAAATATGATGTTTGGAACTGTGGCAGCCATTTTATGACCATGAGGAAAGGCTTTCCCCGATAAATTTGAGGAGGGAAGGAAACACAGAAAGAATCTGAAACCTCAATGACATTGTTGAATTTTGTTATGTAAGAAATTAAATGCAGGCCTTCCCTGTTGATCCAGTGGTTGAGAATCCACTTGTCAATGCAGGGACAAGGGTTCTATTCCTGGTCCAGGAAGATCCCACATGCTTCAGGGCAACTGAGCCAAAAATAAATAATTAAAAAAAGAAATTACACACATTAATTGTTTAAGCTTCTGCTACCATGGCTCAAAGCATCTAAATAATATGGTTTCTTTTTTGTAATAATACTCTCAGAAACATGTCCATGCCTAGAGGTTAACATTTTAAAAGATGTCATCTCTAAAATGGACAAAGCATCAGTTATTTAGAAACTTTTAAAATCTTGGATACTATCCCCCACCTGCAAGGGTTCCACAAAGTACAAAACAGCTCTGTTTTAATGTACCCAGATCATATAATCTATGACATAATCCATCTCTGCTTTCATAGAGAAATTTAATGCTTATAATCTCCAGTCACAGACTCACAGATTCTCAATGTTGAAGAATAGCACTTTGAGCCAATTCCCCCCATAACCTCCTCATTCATTGACCATCATCTCTGTTCCCACTGGAGTTAGGTCTGGTTTATTTACCTGGTAAGCAGAGGATAAAGAACTGGGCACACATAACCATCCTTCCTTCATCCTTCCTCTTGGGAGTGAGCTGCCCAGAAGGTTTACATTCTGCTCTGCTCCCCCACAAACTTATGAGGCCAGCCTCTCCCTGAGCAGGAGGGGCTTGCTCCAGGCCAGTGTTGCCTGTGCTTAGGTGGCGGAATGTATCTAATTAGGGGCCCTATTTGCTGCCAATATAGGACACATTCTCCAATGTTAGCTCTATCTGTAAAAAAGATATTTTGGTTTAGCATTGTGTATTCAGAGTCAGTCAGTTCAGAGACCAGACCATCTCTTGCAACTTTAAGCAACTTTAAAACTTTAAGGTATTTATTATAGGATATTAAATGAGTGATAGCATTGTAGGAAGAGCTGAAGAAACAACTTTCAGGAATGAAAAGCCACACTACCAAACTGAACCTCTGACAGCTCTGTTGTCTTCCACAAACCAGATGCTCACAGCCCTGGTTTACCTCCTTGGCTATGGTCAGGAGATGCCCCTCCTGCTGCTTCTGAAACCACACATTTCTGCCAAGACCAGCATCAGCACAGTGGATGTGCAGCAACATGCGAGCCTCACGCTGTACAAGGACCACTGCTGAAGTGACCACAGAAAAAGTGAGTGCTTCAGGAACACGCTTGTCCTGAAAGGGCGGAAGCACCAGGAACGTGCCTCGGCCTCAGTCTCTCTTCCAAATGGCGTGGGAATTCACCTGCACGGCCAAACCTGAATCACCTGCAGAATTCAAGCTGCAAGGGAGTCCTGACATCCAGCTAGTTCCCAGCTTTCCTGCTTCTGCAGGACAGGGACGTTCATGAGAATGAGGGTGGAACAGTTGATGAGTTCATATTCCCCACATGCATGATGGCTATGGTACAAATGCAATCAGACCACCCAGATTCAAACCCAGCTCTGCCTTGTTCTAACCCAGTGGCCTTGAGCACATCACATAACTCAGTATGTGTCAGTTTCTTCATCTATAAAGTGGGGATAATAATAGGGCATACCTTACACAGTTGTTAAAAGGCTTAAATATTCCCTCTATTCAAATCCTTGCTGCTTAGAAACTCAGAGACAGAATCAATACAGATAGAGAGGGAAGCCCAGACATGCAAAACAGGCAGAACTGTAGCTGGCACATTGTAAGTGCCACAGAAGTGTCTGCAAAGTTTGAAAGTGTTAGTCGCTCAGTAGTGTCTGACTCTGCAACCTCATGGGCTGTAGCCCGCCAGGCTCCTCTGTCCACGGGCTCTCCAGCAAGAATACTGGAGTGGGTTGCCATTTCCTTCTCCAGGGTTTCTTTCTGACCCAGGGTTCGAACCCAGGTCTCCTGCATCGCAGGCAGATTCTTTACCATCTGAGCCACCAGGAAAGTAGTGCAAGTGTCTGCTATTATGGGTGCAAAACTTGGCCCCCCTCAAGCTGGTCCCTGATAACAGCTTAAGATGAGACACACGTGGTGGTGCTCAGGATGGAGGTGTGTATTCAATTCTGTCCCAATCAACACGTAATTACTATATTCACATTCCATAAAAATAGCACCATCAAGAGGCTTGGTGTGGTTTTGGGGTGTCAGTGACTGTAGAAAATGGAAGGGGGTGCCTGGCTGTGCACACTCTGACTCCCAGGATCTTCCCTGCCAATCAGCCTTGTATCTGTTTTCTCCGAGGCCCGTAAGCTGAGAAGGCCCAAATAAGAAGGTGTCTGCAGGGGATGACTGGCTTCAGGCATAATTCAGCGACCTGTCAGGAAGCTGGCCTGACAGCTGATGAAAGTGAAATATAATTAAATGTCAACAAAAATGAACACGGCAGGGCACTGGCTGACATGCCAAGCTGGTCCCCAAGACCCCCTCCCACAGGATGCCGATCATACCTAGCTGCTCCTCAGAGGCGATGGGACTGAAAGGAACCAGCATCAGATGCAGAGACAAAGGGAGCAGAGGTCTCCGGAGCACCTGGGAAAAGTGGGGTTCCCCCATTTTTCTGGGGGGCTGCAGGCTCCTCCTACAGGCCAGGGGGCCCAGGGGGAGTTCTTCCTGCATTCTGGGGCAGGTGAGAGGAGTGGCCTTGAAGAAAGAAATCAGGGGCCAGGTCCTCATATCTGGGTGTCAGAACTGGAACACTGAGATGAGCCATCTTTGCCTGCTCCTCCTAAGAATTCAGTCTTCCAGAAACGACAGCTACTATTTGTTGAGTCTTTGCTCTGCACTAAGGCTGTGCTGATTGTTTTTTTTTTTTTTGAATATAATTGCTTTACAATGTTGTGTTACTTTCTGCCATACAGCATTATGCATCAGCTATATGTATACATATGTCCCCTCCCTCTTGAACCTCCCTCCCAGCCCCCAGATCCCACCCCTCCAGGTCATCACAGAGCACTTAGCTGAGCTCCCTGTGCTTCACAGCAACTTCCCACTAGCTGTCCAGTGGCTCAGAGGTTAAAGCGTCCGCCTGCAATGCGGGAGACCTGGGTTTGATCCCTGGGCTGGGAAGATCCCCTGGAGCAGGAAATGGCAACCCACTCCAGTATTCTTGCCTGGAGAATCCCATGGACTGAGGAGCCTGGTGGGCTACAGGCCACAGGGTCACAAAGAGTTGGGCACGACTGAGCGACTTTGCTCGCTCAGTGTCTATATGTTAATGCTACTCTCTCAGTTCGTCCCATCTCCTCTTCCTGTGCCACAAGTCCATTCTCTCTGTCTGTGCCTCTATTCCTGGCCTGAAATAGGTTCATCAGTACCATTTGTCTAGATTCCATACATATATAAACACACACACACACACACATGTGTATGTGTTAATATACTGTTATGATATTTGTGCAGTTATGGAACATTCCCTCCGGCCCCTGCTCCTGCACTCAAGCTCCCATAATCTAGCTGGGAACATGGGAGCCCAGACACCCTAGTTTTCCAGTTTTCTTTGCAACTTAGTTTGGCCACATGGCATGCTCTGGTCAATGGAAGGTTACCAGTAGAACTTCATGACCTTATGGGTCACAGCTCTTTAAAGAATCCATCTCCACTTCCCCTTCCCTGTCCTATGGGCTGGAAAGGGAATGGACAGTCAGCTTCACCCAAGGGGCAAGGCCTTTTGGGTGTGTGCAGAGCAACAAGGTGGAAGGAACCAGGTCCCTGGAAAACCAGGGCAGAGCTACCCAGGACCACGCTCCTCCAACTTTCATGAAAGAGAACACGCTCTTGCAGCTTGTCTGCTGCCTTTTGGGACTTTTGTTACAGCACCTCAATCCGTTCCCCTGACAGACTAATACATCTTCAGCGTCTACAGTAGCTTTGCAAGATAGGTATTATCTTCTCCCCAGAGTCTAACCACCACCAGATTTGGAACTGAGTTCCAGCTTTGCCATTTCATACTGCTGTGACTTAGGGAAAGTCATTTAGCCTCTCCGAATCTTGGAGTTCTCCTTGATAGAGTGGGGAGAAGGTCATACCTATCTTGCAAAGCTACTGTGAACACTGAAGATGTTTTAGTCTGTCAGGGGAACAGATTGGGATGCTGTAACAAAAGTCCTAAAAGGCAACAGACAAGCTCCAAGTGCATTTTCTCTTTCATGAAAGTGAAATCTGGCTATGACCAGTTAGGTGTATGCCCAGATCTAGGACTCAGAGCTCATGCCTCTACCTGGAGTCTCTGTGGTAAGACCGCTTTCCTTACAACTCTGCATTTTAAAAAGTTGGGGCAAGGCTTCCCTGGTGGCTCAATGGTGGAGAATCTACCTGCCAATGCAGGAGACACAGGTCTGATCCCTGGTCTGGGAAGATTCCACATGCTGTGGAGCAACTAAGCTCGTGCGCCACAACTACTGAGCCCACGTGCCCTGGAGCCTATGCTCCCCAACAAGAGAAGCCACCACAGTGAGAAGTCCATGCCCTGCAACCAGAGAGTAGTCCCTGCTCACCGCAACTAGAGAAAAGTCTGAGCAGCCACGAAGACCCAGCACAACAACAACAACAACAACAGAAGTCGGGACAAAGAACCTGGTATGATTCCCCCTCAAGAGAAAGAAACAGAGGAAGACTCCCTTTCCTTCCTCTGCTCCTGGTAGTGGAGTTTCAGGGGGGACACACGAAATCTTCACAGGCCCAGAGTTCATTCATGCCAGTGGCAGACCCAGATAAGACCATCCCTGCTTCCCGGAGTTCTGGGCTTTTCTGAGTACTGACCCTTCCAAGCCTTGCTCATCAGCTCGTCCTTTGACTGGAGAGCTCTGCCACGTAATTCCACTCAATTTCCCCTTGACTTGTATTTTTTCTGAGGCGGATCTCTCTTCCTTGCAAAGATCCCGCCTAATGTTAGTTAGAGCTGCTCTGAGCCAAGGGCAGAGGAGAGCAGCATAGAACCCCATCCAAACACGACACAAAGGTTCCAACTAAACCATCTGGGAGCCCCAGAGCTAGACTCAGAGGCCAGCGTCAGGAGGTCAGGAGCTGGCAGGCCCAGGAATGGGACTGGAGATGGGAGGGAGGCTGGAAAGAGGATAAAGGACCAGGACTGAGTTGGGGTGGAGGGTGTTTATCTTGCTGGGTTCTGGGGTATAGGTAGGTTCAGGTAAAATGCTCCATGCTCATTAGGAAATGGGGTCTGCCTTGGGGGCTCTATATGTCCTGGCATGTGGATGAGACTCTGGAAGGAAGGCCACCAAGGCTCTTGCCTGCTGGCTATGCCCCATTGCCCTGGGGGACCACGGTGAAGTGGTGGCCCACTGGAGCAGAGGGCAGTGGAGTAAGGCCAGCACTCCTCACCTCAGTGAGAGCAGAACTCAGAAAGTACAGCAGTAAAGCGCTGGAGTGACTCCCCAGATGGAGCTGCACTTATGGGGCTCCCTTATGGCTCTGCCTCATTTTGGATGCAGAGACTCAGTCAGGGCATCATTCATGGAGAACAGCCCGAACTATGGGCCCCTGGGACAGAGGTCGTGTTTGGTGGTGGGGGTGGGTTGGTGTTGCAGCTTCAACACCTTGTTCATTGGTCCCGTTTGGAGAGAGCTCTGATGCAAGGACTCTCTGATTCTGAGTGTCAGGGCCATGGAGCATGCAGGGGACTAGGTAACAGTCAAGCATAGCACTGGCCAGATGGTGGGAGTGCTCATCAGCGTGCAGACAACAGGGGATGGTGGTGAAGAGTCAGTTGGTCTGAATGCTCCCTCTGTTAATCCCCAGCTAGGTGACCGAAGACAACTTGTTTCACTTCACTGAGTCTCAGTTTCCTCATCTATAAAATGGGGACAACAAACTTTCTTCTTCTGGACACTCTGTGGATGAAGGGGGAGCCTTTAGTGCTAGATTTGCTAGATAGTTAGCTCTCAGTATGTGGTAGCTGTGACACAGTATTAGGCATGATAACAAAAAGATCTCAGCTTTCTTTTAAATCACTTTTGAGTTCTGTCTTCATGATCATGCATTATTCACATAACCAAAAGGCTGTAACCCAAATGTCTATCCACTGATGATCAGTAAAGTAAAATGTGGTCTATCCAAACAACAGAATATTTTCAAGTCATAAAAAGAAATGAAGGACTTCCCTGGTGGTCTAGTGGTTAAGAATCTGCCTTGCAATGCAGGGGACGCAGGTTCAATCCCTGGTTAGGGAACTAAGACCCCATATGCCACAGAGGAACTAAGCCTATGTGGACATAGGTTTTCACTTCTCTTGGATATATACCTAGAAGTGGAATTGCTAGGTCATATGTAGCTCTTTTCAAGCTTCCCAGGTGGAGTTTGTATAAAGAATCTGCCGGCCGGTGCAGGAGACACAAGAGATGTAGGAAGATCTGCTGGAGGAGGAAATGGCAACCCACTCCATATTCTTGCCTGGGAAATCCTTGGAGAGAGGAGCCTGGTGGGCTAGTCCATAGTGTTGCAAAGAGTTGCACACTACTGAGCATGCACAGACACACACATGTAGCTCTTGGTTTCAAGATGATAAAAACCTCGAGATCACAGATTGGGGCATTTCTAGGTTGGAATTCTGCACTCCTAAATCCCTGCTGTCTTCCCATGTGTCTCGTCATGGAACTGCCAGTCTACCTTCAACACAACCAAGTCTTTTAGAAGCTATTCATAGTCCAGCTTGAGTTCCTTCTCACGACCCTTGTTCTCCAGGTACATAAATATTTGACATTGTCTCCATAATTCAGAAGAAGAATCATGTCAAATACTTATAACTTCAATATGGCCTTTGGGGACATCTATAGTCTAATGCTGTTTTACTGGTTGCATGAAGATATGAAAATAAAGTAAAGGAAAAGAACTCTGATTAGGGTCTCTGAGGCTTCCTGTACCATGTAAGATTCCAGAAATGAAAATAAATTGTACATTAAATTTCTTTAAATTTAGTTAAAGCCCACTTTTCAAAAAAGTGTTCTTAAAGGGCTTCTGGATAAAAGTCAAATTCATTTGTTAATTTATTCTGAGCCCCACCCATGAGGAGTTTTGTTTTCCTAATATTGACTTGATCTGATTAAGTTAACGGTCTAGGAGACAATAACATCCTCTCCTTGCAGAGCTGGCTCTGGTCAGGCCCATTTCTGATCATTTTAACAATTCGACTGGTTCTTCTAAAAATTAAATGGAAGTTAGCCTCAGACCTGGAGGTACTTTTCCATTCATTTACTGCTGGACCATGTCAATATTCTAAAGAGGTTTCAAGTGTTACTCCATTTTGAATAATTTATCATAGCTAATGAAAGTTTTAAAAATCAGCTAACATCAAAGAAAAGCGAAAAAGTCATTCCCACAGGTGTCTCAAAGGAAGCCTTTCTGGGCAGAAGAGATGAAAATACCCATTTGTGTTTCTGGAGCCCTCAAGCAATTGCATGGATGGAGTTCATTTCCACCTAATGAGTAGTCACGGCACACCTACTGTGAACATGTATTGCATGGATGAGACACAAAGTAGTATAGGGTAGGTTATCCTGGAGTAACAAACAACCCCACCAAATGTCAGAGGTTTAAAAGGTGGAACATTTCTTTCTGCATCTATATTCATCTAACTCTGAAAAAGAAACCAAAGCTCACCTACCAGGATTACTGATTTCTGTATGGAGAGGAGGATGTTTGTTGATGGACTTCCCAAAGTTGCCTGGATGCTATGCTACATCGTTGTTTTCTATGTTCTGTGTTAAAGACTTCATGAGAAGTGAGCTCTCTACTGGGAGTGACAGCCAGGTAAAGACAGGATGGTGTTTTCTGCTCCTTGTCCGTCAGCTTTGGTGCCTGACCACAGGGCCAAGCACGCTGCAGGTGATCCAGAACTGTGCAAAAGGGGCACAGGGGCAGAGGTTACACTTGTGGGTGTGAATCCTGCTCCCAGCACTCCCAAGCTGTGTGACTCAGTTTCTCTCAGCCTCTCTGTACTTGTCCTTATCTGTGAATTAGGGGAAATAACAGTCCCTCCCTGCTAGTGTACAGTGTAGAATAATTGAATTAATGCCTCTCAAGTACCTAGAAAGGCCCCTAGCACATGAAGCACTATATTATTATTTGATAAGAAAATCATGAGTTAGCACCCTTTGAGTCTGATTTAGGAACTGAACTAGGGATTATTTTATTGAATCTTCATAACAATTCAATGAAGCAGGCATGTTAGGATGACCATTTTGCAGATAAGGATACTGAGGGTCACCTTCCTGGGGTCCAATAACCAGAAGGTGGAGCTAGAATTTCCACCCAGGTCTTCCTGACTGCAGGGCTGACATCCTTTTGCCTTGAGGCTGTATAACCTCTATTTGCAGAACAAACTAAATAAAAAGGCTTAGGTGAGCATCGTGGTGCCCATTTTTCTTGATCTAATGCATTGTAAACTCTGCACTTCATCTTCATTTAGTCCCTTAACATTCTTGGTTCCAACATACTTTCTAATCCTCTTGCATCGATCCATTTTTGTAGACCCTTGTCTCCTGGAATGGATTCTAGAATCCCATTGCACTGTTCTCCTGTTAGTACTTCTCGAACAAAACACAGTTTAAAAACAGCACCAGGGACTTCCCTGGTGGTCCAGTGGCTAAGACTCCATGCTCCCAATGCAGGGGGCCCAGGTTCCATCCCTTGTTGGAAAACTAGATTCCACATGCTGCAACCAAGAATTCATATGATGCCACTAAAGAGCCTGCCTGCTGGAGGATGGAAGATCTCACATGTTGCAAATAAGACCTAGTGCAGCCCCAAACAACAACAACAACATCAACAACCCAGCACTGCCCTCTCTCTCTCGACCTTCATGTGTATTACTCAAGCGGTCACCAAATGATACATCCGCACAGCTTAATTCACACCTTCACCCCAAGGCCATGGTCACTATTTTCTGCCCAGAGAGGATCTGGGAACTGTTTTCCCCACTGAGCTGCCTGAAGTCTTGCTTCCCTGCTGCAGACGCGCTGCAGAAAAAGGGCAGGTCACGCCGTCTGTTCAAGCCTCTTTTTTCCTTCTGTCAAGTTTGTGTCTTTCTTAAGTTCACCCCCTTCCTTTCTCACTCCTTCAGGAGACAGAGGGTGAAGACTGTTAATATTCTACAAAAGGCAGTCCTTTGAAGAAACATCCAAGGAACAGACATTCATGGTGTCACACTTCTAACGGTGGGACAGATGTCTTTCGAAATACGGTAACCTGCAGAGCTGAGCCTGAGCACAAACCCCTGAGCACAGAAAGAGCTCCTCTGTGCTCTTTCGCTGCAGAAATGCACCTAGAACTCTCCAGCACACATAGGGCTGCTGGAAGAACTGTCAGCTCCCCCAGTCTTCCTCACACACCCACGAGGTGCCAGCTCTGTTCTGCAGACGGGAGGGTCAGAGCTGGACAGGATGAGGTCCCTGTCCCCATGGGGCTCACATCCTCACGGCAGGTGGACACATGACTGCCCTGGCTGATCTGAGATACATGGCTTCACTGAGACGTGAGCCTTGAGTGTGAAAAATGGGGGAAACTGATCTCTGGCTGCAGAATGCTGAGGCTCAGACGGGGAGAGGGGTGCCAGAGAGGCCCATGTGTAGGTCAGTGCCGTTCTGGATAGAGGCATATGGTGCGTGATAGACTTCCTTCTGTAAGGAGCTTACCATTCGTGAAGAGAGTGGGGAAGGACGGGCAATAAACAGACAAGCAAACCTATAATATGCAAGGCAGAAAGAAATATAAGGCAGGCTGTGCAGATGAAGAATGGCATGCAAGAGAGGGGTTCCTACTTCAGACAAGGCTTTGTGAAAGGTGACACCTGAGCAGAGATCAGCTTCGAGGGAGGGGGGATGAAGAGAGGAGCAGAGAGCATGTGCAAAGGCCCTGGGGGAGGCAAAAGCTAGACCTGTCACAGGCATAGCAAGGAGACCACAGGCTCATACAGAATGAGCAGGGGTGCATGGCAGGACATGAGGACAGATGAGTAGCCGGGAACCAGAGCCCATGGGCAGTGGTGGCAGGGAGGAGCTGGCAGATGCAGGGTTCATTTTAGAGACTGTGATCGACGGTAGACAGTACCCACTTTGAGGCTTGCCATGAAGTCTGAGTTTGAAGAGAGACTGTGGGGAGCACAGCAAATCTGTGAATCAAAAATATAAAAGCCTTTTGAATCAACCTCCATGAGCCAGGTGAGCACTGCTCCTGCCTTGCACATAGTAGAAAAGCTTGCAATTGGGCTTATGCCCATTACCAGCAGCTGTAAGACCTGGGTTCCTGATCTCCTGGTGGTCCGTTTGCACACAGCTCAGTGCAGCGTGTGTTGGCATATGCTGCCTCTTATGTAGTCCTTACCCTGTGAGGCAGGTGCTGTGTTACCCAGGGGGTGTGCTGGAGCCAGCTTCACGTGCCAGCTTCCTGCGCTCTTGAGGGCTGACTTGTGCATCCTTCCTAGCTCTCCTACTGGGGATGTCAAGTTAGTAGCTTAAGTATTTACTCCATGGAAACTGATTTGAAGCCAGTAAGAGCTTGGGTTCGAAGGGACCCCTGAGCAGCTCCCAAGAGTGTGATGAATGCTACAACTAGCCGCCCCCTCCACCACCCCGGAGAGAGCTGCTTGTTGATCACTTACCAGCACACCACTGGCTACAGCCACTTTCCAGAGAAGGCAACTCAGGCTTAGGAGGGTAAAGACCCACAACCTTGGGATGCCTCAAGTCCAGAGATCGGCCGCCCTTTGACAGTTTGTGAATGACAGTGGGTGATTCTAGTAGCAGAAACTCCAGCAATGGTAGATCATTTTGGATGCCCTGTGAATTTTTAGGCATTCCCCAGATCTCTTTGTTTCTTCACTGTGTCTGGTTTAGATTAAGGCCAGAAATCCCTGTCAGGCTTTTCATGAAGTGGGTGACCCCTTTGCTGACCCCTGATGCTACAATCACAAGAGGGTACCCAGAAAATTCTGTTCGGGGGGAGGCTGGGGGAGCCACTGCCAAGCCAAGCTGTATCCTTAGGAGCCAGGAGAGGAAAGCAGAGAAGCAGAGGCTAAAGGTGGAACGTTAGCAAATGCCATTTCTATAACTGCTTGTGAACAAAAGGTCAGGCCCTGTGGTATTTCTTTTGGTTACGCTGAAAAAACCAATCCAGTGTTTAATTTCCTCAAGTGGAGGCTGCAGGCTATGTGGGTTCACAGGGCGCTAGAAGAGGAGTGGGTAGCCTGAGATGGGAGGCTGATATTGCAGAGAGACCACGTGGAGGGCGCACTCTTGGGGGCTACTCAGGGGTCCCTTTGACCCCAAGCTCTCACTGGCTTTAAATACAAACTGGGTCCTGTTCTGACCTGTCTTATGCCACAAAGCTAAGGAAGGCTCCATGACAGGGGGAATAAGAGCAGGTATTTATTGAGCACTTACTGTGTACCATGTACTTTATATATATACTTACACACAAACACACTCAAGAGGATGAGATGATTAGATACCATCACCGACTCAATGGACATGAATCTGAGCAAACTCCGGGAGAAGTGGAGGACAGAGGAGCCTGGTGGGCTACATCCCATGGGGTCACAAATAGTTGGACACGACTTAGTGACAGAACGACAAGAGGAACACTCAAGTCATCCTCACACGCCCTATGACTAGACTCTTCCTATCCTCGTCTCCATGTTACAGCCGATTGAACAGATGCAGAGAGAGGTTAGGTAATTTGTCTGAGGTCACACAGCTAATAGGTATTATACTAGAGCTGAGTTTGAACCCAGCTAGTGTGGCTCCAGATTCTGAGCCTCTAAACCACTCAACTGTATGGGATAGAGGGATGCAAAGATTAGCCCTGACGCCTTAGGAAATGCTCTGAATGTGTATAACATCTTCTCCAAGGAAACTGGGAGGTAGCTATGAGTGCCTGGGGTCGCTTCAAACCCCTCTGTTCTGTCAAACAAAGCTAGGCTGCCCCCAGAGATGCCTGGCCTGAGTCTCACTCCCTCTGCGGCCTCCCCAGCACTGCCCCAGCAATCACATCCCTTGTGTCCACGGCTCTCCCCGCCTCTGTGCCTTTGTACATACTGTCCCCTCTGCTCGGAACACCCCTCCCACTTTCTGCACCCACTAGTTCCTCATGATGCTGCTTAAGGTTTCTCTCTTCCTGGAGCCACTCTAACCTCCAAGTTGAAGTAAAGGACCCTCAGGGCTCCCACTGTACCCTGGAGATGGCCACAGAACTCCTCCACCTCTGTGTGGTCACTGATACTCTGGTCTGCCTGCTTGCTGGGGGCTGTGAGAGTCTTTGCAGGCAGGGGTGGAGTCTCACACATGTCTGTTTCCTTAACACCCAGCACAGTATCTGATACACAGTGCATGCTGCATGCCGAGTTGCTTCTGTTTTGTCCGATTCTTTGCCAGGCTGTGGGCCATAGCCCGAAAGGCTCCCCTATCCATGGAATTCTCCAGCCAAGAATACTGGAGTGAGTACCCATTCCCTTCTCCAGGGGATCTTCCTGACCCAGGGATTGAACCTGCATCTCTTAAGTCTACATTGGCTGGTGGGCTCTTTACCACTATCTTCACACACAATCGGTGCTTAATAAACACTGACTAAATGAACGCATGATGAGCGAGTGAGTGGCCATCTTTGGATGGTCTGTCTTTCAACCAGGTAGTAATTCTGATGACTGTCAAATCTGACAGCGGAAGGCAGGCCGGTGCTTTGACGGTGGGCGGGGGTGAAGAAGGGTGTTTGAAGATGAGGATCAGGCGAACTTGAAAGGGGCCAGAGGAGGCGTTTTGAAAGGGCAGTCACAGTCGTGGCAATCGAAGTCCCCGCAGCACTGATAGAGGTCACAGAGGCTAATGCAGTTGCTCCTGCGCACCCCACCCCCACGCGGGGAGATCACACGCCAACAACAAGAATCCTGCAGACGCTGCCCCGGGATCAAGCGCGCGGGGCTGTGCGCACGGAGATTAAAGACCACGGTGCTCCTTCTGCCCGGGAGGCCCCGGAGCCGCTCTCCCGCGGGTGACAGGATGGATTAGGCCTTGGATGTTCCGGAAGCTCGCCCAGCCCCGCATCAGCGCCTGCCTTCGCATTCTCTCCAGAGCTCACGCTCACGTCCTCATGGAGCCCTGGGTGTTTTCAGTGCTAGGATACTGGGCTTTTTCGGGCCAAGGGGAAGGAGATGACAGCGAGACAGAAGGCATGTCCAGCAAGCCGACAACATTCCTCCATTAGGTCCCGAGGCTCGGGGTCTGGAAATCATGGGGATGCTTCCAGGCAGGGCATGCTGGTTCACTGACCAGGGGTTATTTTCAGTGCTACCGACCAGCTAACAGGTGTGGAAAGCCATCTCCGAGGCCGAGGCTCAGAGTGATATTTTGGGACAGAAAAAGAAGCAAGCTGAGTGCTTTCTGACACCGATGTTCCCCCATGACGTCTTCCCAGCACAGCCCTGGCCAACCCCACCCACCAGCTTCTGGGAGTTCCCCACCCTCTGGTCCTTCCTGATACTTCCTGCCTTTAGGATGCCAGTGGGGTCCCCGGGGAATGTCATCTTAATAAACCACCTGGGAGCAAGGCTGTCCAAACAGATGAAGGGGGATGGGACAGAGTTCAAAGAAGGATAGCTCGTGATGATTTAGAACATCTCAAGGCCGTTGAGAAAGGAAACGGAGGTGGGCTAGGATGAGGCTCAGAAGCTGAGGGAGCAGGATGGATAAAATGCCAGCCCACCTCTCCCAGAAGCCAGCGGTCCTTCCAGCTCTGAGAAACCTGCCCAGGAAAGCAAGTCCCAGACTGGAGGGACTTGGGCAAATGACACCAGTGATTTTCAAACAAAAGAACCATAATACACTTAAAGTTCACTAGAACCCTTCATTTTTCTAGAGGCTGTGAACATCCAGGAATCGGATAACACTGATGGTTGCACAAGTTTGTGAACAGAGTTAAAACCACCAAATCATACTTTCAAATAGCAGGCTCATCACAATACAAAAAAGTGAGAAGAGCCCCCTTATTTCGTATCCTACTGTGGATCAGTAAATGCACAGCACACCAAGATGTGGTGACTTGGTTATAGAAAACCATACTCCCCAAGAATGGAAACAAATAAAAGAACTCTTTGAAAGATGGTGGGAGGAGGTGTCACCTATTGAGTATCTATAGTTGAATATCCTTTAATTACACCAACACCTTTACTGTGCACCAGATATTGTCTAGACTTTGGGGTTAAAGGAAGATGAAGAGGGCTTCCTGCTCAGTGTAAAGAATCTGCCTACCAATAAAGACACATGTTTGATCCCTGGTCCGGGAAGATTCCATATACCTCACAGCAACTAAGCTTGTGTGCCACAACTATTGAGCCTGTGCTCTAGAGCCCCCGAGCTGCAACTACTGAACCCTGGCACCACAATTACTGAAGCCAGTGTTCCCTAGAGCCTGTGCTCTGCGACAAGAAAATCACTGCCTTGAGAAGCCCATGCGCTGCAACTAGAGAGTAGCCCCTACTTGCCGCAACTAGAGAAAAGCTCATGCAGCAACGAAGACCCAGCAGAGCCAAATAAACAAACAAAAGAAAGGAAAGATGAAGAGATCAGGGCCTTATGCCTCAGAGAAAGAACAGGGAATGAGCCAGGAAAATTAGTCACTAGGGCAGGAGATGGAGTATGCTGTGGGCAGCAAGGGGCTCTCCACGTATAATTCTAAGGACCCTCATAGGACAGTGAAGTCCCATCAGGTCACAGGGACCAGGAAATGAAACCACAGGGTTTGGGGTGGACCTTAAAGGACGGTAAACATCCTAGAGGTGGAGAGGCTTCAAGAGGGTGGTCCAGGGGGAAGAAATAACAGTGGCAAAGCTCAGTAGCTGGAAAATACAAGCTGTTCTTTTTATTGGTTAAGTGGCTTCTTTGGGTCTTAGTTGTGGCACACAGGATTTTCTATCTTCACTGCAGAAACTTTAGTTGCGGTATGTGAACTCTTAGTTGCGGCATGTGGGATCTAGTTCTCTGACTAGGGATCGAACCCCAGGCCCCTTGCATCGGGAGCATAGAGTCTTAGCCACCCCTGAGCCACGAAGAAAACTCCCTACAAGCTGTTTAATCTGCCTGCATAACAGGATGTGTGTAGGGCAGCAGCAGAAGGTAGGTCTGGAAAGAAGTAGGGGTGCACTTACTGGTGGATGGGAGTGGGGTGATCTTGGTCTGTTTCAGGTGTGTCCTTCCTTGCCTTCAGGGTGTTTCTGCTTTGAAATAGTGAGGCAGACATGGTTTCCTTGAGGTGTCCTCCTGGCAACCCTCTGCCCTCAGCTTTGGCCTGCATTTCGCCCCAGAAGACGCTCAGTGAATATCAGATGAGAGAAGGAACGAATGAACGAATGAACCGTGAGTGCTGCTGACATGTAAGACTCTCACCCCCATATCCAAACTAATCTGTCTGTGAGGCTTCCCTGATGGTCCAGTGGTTAAGACAGTGCTGCCAATGCAAGGGGCGCAGGTTCAATTCCTGGTTGGAGAACTAAGATTCCCACGTCGTGTGGTGCAGTCAAGAGATTAAAAAAAAAATGTCAAACTAACCTGTGTTCCATCCCTCCAGGACTCTGCTGGAAAAGAGCCAGATAATCTAGAGTGTTCCCTGGAAGGCATTGTAGGAAGTTAAGAATAACCCATTAAGATAAGATGATGGCATTTGTAAACCCAAGGGATTCTGGCAGCAGCATCCCAGGCATGAGGTGTGCTGGGCAGAGGTGCCTGTCCACATGTCTCAGCTCACACTGCCTCCCTTCTTACGCTTGACCTCCTTAAGCATCTTAAAGGTGGTGCATTTGTGGGAGGAGGGGGGGAGCCGTCTCTGGCTTGGCAGGTGAGTGTAGAGAGCAGCGGAGCCTGGTGGCCGGGACTCTGCATTGCATGCCTTAACAGGGCCCTCCATGACTGGTGCTCTCAGCACTTACCATTCTCTGTGCATCTGTTATTTATGCAGACAGGTGACTGCAACTCATGCCTCATTACTCTGACAGACTGATGTAGGGCAAAGAAAACCTTCTGAGCATTTGTGCTGTGTCAGTCTTCTCAGACAGCGACTGTTCTGGAAGATTCTGTGAGCTGTCACCTCAAGAATTCCATTTACCCATCCTGGCTTCCCTGGGGCACCCCTTAGGGTCTGTGGTTAATCACATTACATATCAGCTAAAGATTTCTCTTCCATGCCCCACTCCTGTTGGAGTCCAAACCACCTTTTCTATCTGTTACACACTTGTCTTTCGGCTGGGAGAAATCTGAGACTAACCAAGCAGATGAACCGATGAGGTTGGAGGTCTGGGAGCCATAGCTGGCCCACCTCTAGCTCCTGGGGTTGGGGTTGGGGGTTAGGTTGGTGACACAGAGGCAGGGCTGGCTTCCTGAGCTACACAACCTGTACAGCTGCAGTGGACCCCATGCTTAAAAGCACCTTGTAGTTGGCTTAATGCTCTGCTGTTGCCATCTTGAAATTCTTAGTACTTTTTGCACACAGGGTCCCGTGTTTTCATTTTGCATGGACATGCAAACTACATAGCGGGTCCTGCACAAAGGCAAAGGTTTCACTGCTGACTGGCTTGGTCTTCTTCTGTGGCCACTGACATGGTGCTCACTCCAGCTGATCCTTCAAAAATGTTGAATCACAGGTAATAATAATGATGCTTCTATGGAATTAGTTCCTCTCATGTTTCCCATGTGCACTGCCCTGGTCAGGTCTCAGCATCTCTTTCCTGGGCTACTGTGGATTCCTATCTCCCTCCAGCCTCTAACAGCTCTGAGCATTCAGAATGATGCCAGTTAACAGGGCTATGGTGAGGCATGGCTTCAGAGGTGTCAGTCAAAGGTCCCCAAAGAACCCTGGGAGTTCAAGGCAGAGGCCCTACAAAGCAACTGTTAACTGCAGAGCAGTCAGCATTAATTGACCCGTATTCCAGGTATCATGCTAAGCATTTCACCTGGGCATGCTTGTATGCTCAGTTGCTCAAGTTGCATCCGACCCTTTGTGATCCCCTGGACTGTAGCCCGCAGGCTCCTCTGTCTGCTGGATTATCCAGGCAAGAATACTGGAGTGGGTGGCTATATTCTCCTCCAGGGGATCTTCCCAACTCAAGGATCCAACCCTGCATTGGTAGGCAGATTCTTTACCACTGAACCACCTGGGAAGCCCTTAAGCATTTCCCTGCTTGGACTCAAAACATTTAATCATTACAACAATCCCAGAAGCAAGGATTAGTACTCCTGTCATTTTATGGATGGGGAAGATGACACTCCAAGAGGTTAAGCCAAACACACTAGGTAATAACAGAGATTCCAGAGGCAAGAACTCTGATTCAAATGCCAACTTGGTTGTGACTACATCTTGACTTTGGGCAAATTAACAGCTACGTCTTGGCTTTCTAGTTATAATATGGGAATTATAAGAAAAACACCTACTCCCTAGTGTTGTAAATCTCAGGATTAGAAGAGTCAATATAGGTAAAGTACATAAAACATTCCTTACTACCGGCCAAATACAATAATACACATATTGATGTTAATACATCCAAGGTCGCATGGGTAGAAAGTGGTCACAATAAGACAGACCCGGAGAATCACAGCTCCAAGCCTATGAGTTTAGTCACTGGGCAATACTGCCTCCCGGGAAGGATGGTGAAGGACGTCCACAAAGCATGCCTAACTCAGTCTAAATCTAGAGAAGCTGAAATCAAGAGCTGGAAATTAAAAAGCAGAACATGATTCCAAATGTTGACTCTTATCCCTAAATGGATGCCGCGCGTTAGCTCTGAAATGGGTAATTTCGCAGCACTTCTGACGGTGCTTCACTGTTTACTAGAACATTCACCGCGGCACATTTCCACAGACCAAAAATGTCGTTACGGTATGAAATGTCAGCACAACACCTTCCTGTTAAACATCTTGTAGGAGTGCAGGGGAGAGTGCCAGGGTTATGTGAGAATTACAGGGTGTGCAAATTGTTCAGGCACCGCTGTACACCAAAGTGTTTTTTCCTTTATCCTGATTTAGTGAGTGGGGAAGAGAGCGAGCGAGCGCATTTTAAAGACAGGCATCGGTTATTTAGATGCAGGGCAGTGGCTTCCGTTGTTGCACACAGATGAAAATGAAGTGTGCTTACACGGGGTCCTTATTTGAGCTAAATTTTCTTTCCATCTACTCAAGGTTCCAAATCACCATGCCTAATTTGGTTCAGTGTGGGGTTTCGGCTCTGTGTTCCCAGAGGACACATGATTGAGGAAGTGTGTGCCCCAAATTAACTCCAGTCCTGGTGAAGAATGGATCACTTCAGTGCCATATGCAAAAATTGCACTGCCATTCCCCAAACGACAGACGTCCTTGAAGCCAGTGACAGCACTGTCCAGCTCAGAAAACATTCACCATAGAGTCACCAATGCGAGCAGGCAAATGAGTCAGAATTGTTAATAACCCTCAGTCAGTACTGCATGTGCCCAAGATATGAATGACATCAGATTTAGAAAGGACATCAGATTTAGACTGTTGTAAGATGAAGTTGGGGAGTCATGCTATGTAGGACCTTATTTGACTAAGTGGCTTAATAGTAAAAGTTTTAATTAATTAATTTATTTGGCTGTGTTGGGTCTTAGTTGCAGCACATAGGATCTTTTGTTGCAGCACACAGAGTCTAGTTGTGGTGTGGGCTTAACTGCTCTGCAATATGTGGGATCTTAGATTCCCAACCAGGGAATGAACCTATGTTCCCTGCACTGCAAGGTGAATTCTTAACCACTGGGCCATCAGGGAAGTCCCTCCCAATAAGAATTATAATAACGGTAAGAGTTCTCTTTTATTGAGCACCTACTATATTTTAGGCATTTTGCTAAGCACATTATGCATAGGGATGTCACTGGATCCATATAAGGACCCTGTAAGCTTTCTATACTGCTCTATACTACAGATGAAGACACAAGTTCAGAGATGCTGAGTAACTTGTTGCATAGACTCTAAGTGGCAGGGAGGGGTTGTAATCCAGATATAGCTGGAGTCCGACACAACTTGGCGACTCAACAACAACAACAACAAAACAACAACAACTCTTCTACCTCTTTACAGTGCCTTCTGCTATTAATGTTTCTAAGCTCAGCAACTGCTACTACTATACTAATTACAATTAAATAACAACAATGAAAACAATAACAACCATTTTTAAGAGCGAAGAGCCCAATGTATATTATTTAATATTCCCAACACTTCTATAAGATAGGTAATATTTTCATCCTGGAGATGAGGAGATTGAGGCTTAGAGAGGGTAAATAATTTGTCCTGGGCCATATAAATAGAGAGTTGACTGTAACGTCTGCAGTGGCAGATGGAGAAAAGATGAGAAGGTACTGGTTAAGGTCAAGGCAGGAAGGTCACTGAGGGTAGGGAGCACTAGGCAGCCCTCACTGAGGAGGTGTGGCAACTTTCTCCAATGCCAGACGAGTCGACCTTTCTTGAGGTGTTTGTGTGTCCATAGGGTAAGATGTGGCAGCCATATTTGTCCTCAATGACACCATCCTTAGGCCATAGCTGATTGGATCCTAGGTGCACATCTGTCCCAAGCCATCCAGTGAGGTTCTTTCTCTCAAAAATTTGAACTGAGAGGCACTGAGCCTGGTGCCTGTTGAGTGCTGAGTCTGGTCAATGGCCAAGAATCCAAGAGAGGGTCAAAAAAGCCTAGTTATGGAGGTCCATGGAACTGTCCTGCTTCCCAGGGCCACACTAATATTCCTCCCATGCATTCCTCTTTTACTTAATTTAACTCATATTGGTCCCTGTTACTTGCAGCCAAATGAATCTTAATTAACTTTCACCACCTCTTATTAAGTACTTTCTATAAGCTTGACTGAGCTTCCCTGGTGGCTCACTGGTAAAGAATCTGCCTGCCAATGCAGAAGACATGGGTTCAATCCCAGATCTGGGAAGATCTCCTGGAGAAGGAAATGGCAACCCAATCCAGTACTGCCTGGATATCCTCATGGAAAGAGAAGCCTGGCGTGCTACAATCCATCAGGTGCAAAGAATCGCACACGACCGAGCAATTGAACTGTCTATGGTGTCACAAGAGTCAGACATGACTGAGCAACTGAACAGCAACAACAAGCTTGACTAATGTTTGCTTCTTAACCTACTAATATATCTCTAAGGTATTATTTTATAGATTAAAAAGAATGTAGCAACATGGATGGATCTAGACAGCATCACTAAGTGAAGTAAGTCAGAGAAAGACATATATGATCTCACTTACATATGGAATCAAAAAGATAAGACAAATGAACTGGTTTACAAAACAGAGATAGACTCACAGGCATAGGAAACAAACTTATGGTTATTAAAAGGGCTGAAGGTTGGGGAGATAAATTAGGAGTTTGGAATCAACAGATATACACTAGTATATATAAAATAGATAAACATCAAGGTCCTACTGTATAGCACAGAGAACTCAATATCTTATAATAACTTATAAAGAGGAAGAATCTGAAAACAATATATATATGCATACCTATATATGGGGCTTTCCCAGGTGGCATTAGTGGTAAAGAATCTACCTGCCAATGCAGGAGATGCAAGAAACACAGGTTTGACCCATGGGCTGGGAAGATCCCCTGGAGTAAGAAATGGCTACCCACTCTAGTATTCTTGCCTGGGGAATCTCATGGACAGAGGAGCCTGGCTGACTACAGTCCACGAGGCCGCAGATATGTATATACACATACATATATATAACTGAATATGTATATAACCAAATATAAATATATAACAATATAAACATATAACTGAATATAAACATATAACTATATATATAACTATAGTTCTATAACTATATTATATAACTCTAATATATATATAATATAGTTATATAACTATATGTAACTATAATAATATATAGTTATATAACTATTGTTATACATAAATAAATATATAACTACAGTTATATACAAAACTACATTTATATATAAAACAGAATCATTTTGCTATATACCTGAAACCAACACAACATTGAAAATCAGCTATACTTCATGTAAGCAGTCAAGTTGGGCTTGAAATCCAGACGTATTAGATTTCCAGAACTATGTCCATTTAGTTGCCTGAAGAGGCTGGCTGTGGGCTTGGTGACGGCACCCCAGAACAGCAACTGCATTTATTCCTGCCAGCCCCAGAGCGGTCCTTCTCTAATTTGCAGACTTCTCTGGTGCGGGAGTGGTCACTTGCGTGACTAGATGCTGCTTGCAGTTCCTCATCTTTAATGCAGGGAGAGAGGAGTAGGTGCTGCAGGAAGCGTGCGCCTCCCCAGAGCCCTTCTGTGATGGCCCTTGTTATACGCCAATGTGGCTAGTCTCCAGTCTCCAGTTACACCATCACCTAGGTGTTGCTGTGAAGGTATTCTATAGGTGCGATTCAGTTCAGTTCAGTCACTCAGTCGTGTTCAACTCTTTGCGACCCCATGAATCGCAGCACGCCAGGCCTCCCTGTCCATCACCATCTCCCGGAGTTCACTCACATTCACATCCATCAAGTCTGTGATGCCATCCAGTCATCTCATCCTCTGTCGTCCCCTTCTCCTCCTGTCCCCAATCCTTCTCAGCATCAGAGTCTTTTCCAGTGAGTCAACTCTTTGCATGAGGTGGCCAAAGTACTGGAGTTTCAGCTTTAGCATCATTCCTTCCAAAGAAATCCCAGGGTTGATCTCCTTCAGAATGAACTGGTTGGATCTCCTTGCAGTCCAAGGGACTCTCAAGAGTCTTCTCCAACACCACAGTTCAAAAGCATCAATTCTTCAGTGTTCAGCCTTCTTCACAGTCCAACTCTCACATCCATACATGACCACAGAAAAAACCATAGCCTTGACTAGATGGACCTTAGTCGGCAAAGTAATATCTCTGCTTTTGAATATACTGTCTAGGTTGGTCATAACTTTTCTTTCAAGGAGTAAGCGTCTTTTAATTTCATGGCTGCAGTCACCACCTGCAGTGATTTTGGAGTCTTTTGGCAAAGTAATGTCTCTGCTTTTGAGTATACTATCTAGGTTAGTCATAACTTTTCTTCCAAGAAGTAAGTGGCTTTTAATTTCATGTCTGCAGTCACCATCTGCAGTGATTTTGGAGCCCAAAAAAATAAAGTCTGACACTATTTCCACTGTTTTCCCATCTATTTCCCATGAAATGAAGGGACCAGATGCCATGTTTTCTGAATATTGAGCTTTAAGCCAACTTTTTCACTCTCCTCTTTCACCTTCATCAAAAGGCTTTTTAACTCCTCTTCACTTTCTGCCATAAGGGTGGTATCATCTGCATATCTGAGGTGACTGATATTTCTCCCAGCAATTTTTATTCTAGCTTGTTTCTTCCAGCCCAGCGTTTCTCATGATGTACTCTGAATAGAAATTAAATAAGCAGGGTGACAATATACAGCCGTGACATACTCCTTTTCCTATTTGAAACCAGTCTGTTGTTCCACGCCCATTCTAACTGTTGCTTCCTGACCTGCATACAGATTTTTCAAGAGACAGGTCAGGTGGTCTGGTATTCCCATCTTTTTCAGGATTTTCCACAGTTTATTGTGATCCACACAGTCAAAAGCTTTGGCATAGCCAATAAAGCAGAAATAGATATTTTTCTGGAACTCTCTTGCTTTTTCCATGATCCAGCAGATGTTGGCAATTTGATTTCTGGTTCCTCTGCCTTTTCTAAAACCAGCTTGAACATCAGGGAGTTCACGGTTCACGTACTGCTGAAGTCTGGCTTGGAGAATTTTGAGCATTACTTTACTAGAGTGTGTGATTCCAATTAAAATAAATTAAGAAAAAAAAAAGCAGAGACAGTACTCTGTCAACAAAGATCCATCGAGTCAAAGCTATGGTTTTGCCAATAGTCTTATATGGATGTGAGAGTTGAACTATCAAGAAAGCTGAGCACTGAAGAATTGATGCTTTTGAACTGTGGTGTTGGAGAAGATGCTTGAAAGTCCCTTGGACTGTAAGGAGATCCAACTAGTCAATCCTAAAGGAAATCAGTCCTGAATATTCATTTCAGCTTCAGTTGAAACTGAAGCTTTCAGTGATGAAAGCTGAAACTCCAATATTTTGGCCACCCAGTGTGAGGAGACTCATTGGAAAAGACCCTGATGGTGGGAAAGATTGAAGGCAGGAGGCAAAGGGGATGACAGAGGATGAGACAGTTGGATGGTGTCACAGTGACTCGATGGCCATGAGCTTGAGTAAGCTCTGGGAGTTGGTGATAGGGAAAACTGGCGTGTTGGAGTCCATGGAGTCACAAAGAGTTGGACACAACTGAGTGACTGAACTGAACTGAACTGACTGACTCTTACGAAAGAAGAGCAAGGATGGAGGTATCATGCTTTCTGATTTCAAACTATACTACAAAGTCTACTCACCACAATAATGTGCTATTGGCATAACTGAAGTCATACAGATCAATAGAACAGGATAGAGAGCGAAAAAATAAACCCATACATATATTGTCCTTTAATTTATCACAAGTCAAGAATATACAATGGGGAAAGAAAGTTTCTTTAATAAATGATGTTGGGACAGCCACATGGAAAAGAATGAAACTGGACACAAATCTTACACTACATGTGTATGTGAAAATTAATTCAAAAACTAATGACAGACTTGAACATGAGACCTGAAATCATAAAAATCCTAGAAAAAACCCAGGAGGTAAGCACCTTGAAATTGGTCATGGTGATGATTTTTTGGATCTAACACTAAAAAGGCAAAAATGTCAAAAATAAACATATCAAATTATGTACATCAAAGTAAACCATCAACAAAATGAAAAGTCAGCCTATTGAATGGGAGAAAATATTAGCAAACCATATATGTGATAAGGAGTTAATATCCAAATTATATAAAGAATTATTTAAAATCATTGGCAAAAGTGAAAGAAACCAATTAAAAACTGGATGGGAGATCTGAGTAGGTATTTTTCCAAAAAAGACATACATATATTCAACAGTCAAACTAATATGTTTATATATATAAGCTAATACATATATATATATATATACTGTCTCTTATACACATCTAGATGTGTATAAGAGACAGGGATGTGGGAGGGGGTTTCAGAAGGGGTTGTACATGGCAGAGACATGTATACCCATGGCTGATTCATGTTAGTGTATGGCAAGAACCACCACAATATTGTAAAGTAATTCAGTTTAGTTCAGTCGCTCAGTTGTGTCCAACTCTTCGCGACCACATGAATCGCAGCATGCTAGGTCTCCTCACTGTATAATCATAAGGGATTTGATTTAGGTCATACCTGAATGGTCTAGCGGTTTTCCCTGCTTTCTTCAATTTGAGTCTGAATTTGGTAATAAGGAGTTCATGATCTGAGCCACAGTCAGCTCCTGGTCTTGTTTTACTTGACTGTATAGAGCTTCTCCATCTTTGGCTGCAAAGAATACTATCAATCTGATTTCGGTGTTGACCATCTGGTGATGTCCATGTGTAGAGTCTTCTCTTGTGTTGTTGGAAGAGGATGTTTGCTATGACCAGTGAGTGCATTTTCTTGGCAAAACTCTATTAGTCTTTGCCCTGCTTCATTCTGCATTCCAAGGCCAAATTTGCCTGTTACTCCAGGTGTTTCTTGACTTTCTGGTTTTGCATTCCAGTCCCCTATAATGAAAAGGACATCTTTTTGGGGTGTTAGTTCTAAAAGGTCTTGTAGGTCTTCATAGAACTGTTCAACTTTAGCTTGTTTAGCATTACTGATCGGGGCATAGACTTGGATTACTGTGATATTAAATGGTTTGCCTTGGAGATGAACAGAGATCATTCTGTAGTTTTTGAGACTGCATCCAAGTGCTGCCTTTTGGACTCTTTTGTTGACCATGAGGGCTACTCCATTTCTTCTGCGGGATTCCTGCCCGCAGTAGTAGATAGAATGGTCATCTGAGTTAAATTCACCCATTCCAGTCCATTTTAGTTTGCAGATTCCTAGGATATCGACGTTCACTCTTGCCATCTCCTGTTTGACCACTTCCAATGTGGTCCACTGGAGAAGGGAATGGCAAACCACTTCATTATTCTTGCCTTGAGAACCCCATGAACAGTATGAAAAGGGAAACTAAGATACTGAAAGAGATACTCCCCAGGTCAGTATGTGTCCAATATGCTACTGGAGGTCAGTGGAGAAATAACTCCAGAAAGAATGAAGGGATGGAGCCAAAGCAAAAACAATGTCCAACTGTGGATGTGAGTGGTAATAGAAGCAAGGTCCGATGCTGTAAAGAGCAATATTGCATAGATGACTTGGGCAGAATATACTATTTTTTTTCCTGGATACAAGTAAGGAAGCATGCAGCCCCTGGCTGTTTCGTAATCATCTTATTTCCATGAGGTGATTCCTCCTTGGGACCAAGCCCGAACCTAAAGAGGAAGCCTCATAGGCATCCTGGCTGAATAGGACCTGAAACCCAGCTTTCCTTTGTATGGTTCAGTTATATGATATAGTAACTGTTAAGCCCCTTGTAGTTGGGTTTTCTAGTACTTGCAACTAAAAAAAAATTCTATCATGCCAAATCACCCCTGACCTCATACTCCTCTCACCTCAAAATGGAGCTTCTTTTCCATGGCAAGGCTGGGTGGGCTACCCTAGGGGCCCAGGTCCAAATGTACTCCTTTTCTGCTTTCTTTTCTTCTCTCAGTGTTTAATTTCCATTTCTGGTAGCCTTTCTTTTCTTCCTGTCTTTTTAATTTTTTAAGGCAGAATTAATTTGAATTTTAAAATTTAATTTTGACTTAATTTTTATTTTATTTCAGCAATACATAGTCACAAGTTAGACAGTTAAATAGTTATTAAAAGGAAAAGAGAAATCCCCACCTCATCTTCCCATATCCAACTTCTCTCCAAAGGCAATCCTATCAATCATTTTTACTGTGTATTCTGGGCTATAGCTTCTATTGTTAAATAACATTTTTATACAGGTAGTTATCATTCTTTAGCTTTAGTTGTCATGTATTTTCTGTGATAAAAAGTAGGGACATAGATTTCTTATACCCCTCCCTCCACATACACAACCTCTCTCTTTCATTTCCTGAAAAACATTATATCACAGTATTTTGCTATTTATATTCTCTATGTAAATATTGTTCACAGCTGAACCATATAGTGTACTATGGTTTTATTTCCATTCTTGAACATCAGTTTCTTTCCCCCTAGTATTTAATAATTGTCTTGTCTTTTAACTTGCTTATTTTCCTGTGTATTGTTACCAGTTCATTCCACACTATCCAAGAAAGACATAAATCTCTCCAACACATGTAAATCAATCAGTTTCTTGTTTTTCTGCTACACACCAACGTCCTAGGAATTTTCTTCATCTTTATCCTGTGTTGGAGTCTCTGCTCTCTAGATGTCATGTTTTCCTTTATCTCTGTTTACTCTCTTATTTTGGAGAAGCAAATTCTCCTGTAGGTTTCTGTTAAAAGATGTGAAGGTGTTGAAAATGTTGAGACCTTTCATACTGAACATGGTTCTATCTACCCTTTCATTTACTGTTGCTTTTCATGTTCTGGCCCTTTTCTCTGATGTGTAGTGTCCTTGACTGCTGTCCTGTAGGAGGATCCTCCAGGCATCTGTCTTGACAAGGTGTGAATCTGAAAGCATTCTGGCAGCGAGCGACCGAAGAACTCTGAGGCTCCTGTTCACTAGGAAGACTTTCCCTCAGTCTTTTCCTAGTTTCAGAACACCACCTCCTTCCCACCCTCCACTCTATCTTGGGGCTGACAATTCCAGAGAGAGAAACTTCAGCCTTCAGTCTTCTCATGAGCGTGAGAAAGGGTCGGTACCTGATGAGGGAAGAAAACTCTCACTTAAGACGTTCAAGTAATGTCCCTGGAGGATTGCCAGGGGAACAGTGGGTGAAGCACCCAGCCAACCCCTCTGTACAGATGTTTTTAAAATTCTTTGTGGAGCTGTATGAACTCGAACAAAATTCTTAATTTCTCTGGGCTGTAGTTCCTTCATCTGTCAAATGAGGATACAGGGCGGTGTGAGGGTCCGTGGGATTAATGGATGAGTAGTGCCTTGCACGGGCTTCTCTGGTGGCTCAGCTGGTAAAGAACTCGCCTGCAATGTGGGAGATCTGGGTTCAGTCTCTGGGTTGGGAAGATCCCCTGGAGGAGGGCGTGGCAATCCACTTCAGTATTCTTGCTGGAGAATCTCCAAGGACAGCAGAGCCTGGTGAGCTACAGTCCACGGGGTCACAAAGAGTCGGACATGACTGAGTGACTAAGCACAGCACAGCAGAGTGCTTTACACAGTCTGCCCAGCACAGAGAGGGCACTCGATTGCTGACAGTACTGTGGCCATGGTGGTGGCAGTAGGTGGTCGACTTGGTTTTGCTTCAGTGGGCAGATAGGACCCCGCCTTCTACAAACCAGTGCTTTTCTACACTCTCTCAGAAGAAAGCCACCCTCTTTCTGAGTGTCCAACCAAACCGTTAGCACCACCTCCTTTATTCTTGAGGTTTATCTCATCCAAATGGATTAACTTGTAGGATGAGAACTGCAGTAAGCAGCTTGAACCCAAATCTCAAGAGAAAAATTGACCCCCTTCTTTCCTATTCTGCACATAATCCCTCGACTCTAAGGGCATCCTTCTCCTAATCTTCCTGTCTTTCCTAAGCCCCTGACAAGGGAAGGCATAGCTTTTGCCTTTGGATTTTCATTTTGCACTAGAAATCCTCTCCTAGTGTAAAATGAAATTTTTTTCCCCCTTTCTCTCTTGTCCCAGGGCTTCTCTTTGTTTTTCTACCTCAGTTCTTATTGGGGACCTTGATGCTGCTTTGTTAGAGGGCAGATTTCTTCTTTACAATCTTTCCCCTGAATTCTAAGGATGCTTTTCTTATCTGTTCTAGGGCCTCCAGTAGCTTTGTTAATTGGCTGTATCTCAGGTGAATGAGATGGTTATCATCACTGACTCAGTGGACATGAATTTGAGCAAACTCTGGGAGGCGGTGAAGGACAGGAAAGCCTGGCATGCTGCAGTCCACGGGGGTCACAAAGCGTCGGACACATAGTGGCTGAACAACAATAACAACAGGAGATTGAAGAAGGACGAGGAACAAGAGAAGCTGGAAACGTTGGGGCTGTCTTAAGACTAAGCATGTAGAATGCCTAGTGGGCCAGAGATCTGACTGATACAGAATTCGATGAGAAGCAGCAGCTACTGTGCTCAGCATGTCCTCCCAGTCTGACATTTCTGGTTGCAAGATTCTAAAGGGGGTTTTTCCTGCTGTACTCCTTATTTAGGCTCAAACACTGAAGATACACCTAATGAAAAGTTTGAAGTAGGTCTTATAATAAAATCATGGTCAATTAAACCTTGGGAATCGACCTTTGTTGGGAATGGTGTAAATACACCGGTCTTTTGGATGAAGGTGGACACAAGACATAGGAACAGCCTCGCCCAAGAACCCCTTACACTCTTGTTTCATTTTTCAGCCACACACAGAAAGGAAAGCTGCACTTTGGTTCCTGTGGATGATCTTTCCTGAGTGCAAACTTTAGTCTGTCCTTAAAATTCTCCCCAGCAAAGTAATAAAGCAAAGGGTTGAAGCAGCTGTTGGCTGCCGCCATAGCCAGCGTGATGGCCACAGCTTTATGCAGCAGGTCTCTGCACGTGTCCGCCTTCCACTGAAGCAGGTGGAGGGTTCTCAGTATGTGATAGGGCAAGAAACACAGGAGGAAGATGACCAAGGCAATGATGATGGTGGTCAATGCCTTCCTGTGAGAAAGCCGCAGCCCGGATTCTGGGACCTCCGCCTTCAACAGAGCTCGAATGATCAGCAGGTAGCAGACGCTGAGCGTGCAGAAGGGCAGCAGAAAGCCCACCACCAAGGCAATGTAGTTCATGGTCTTCAGTTTAGGAGCTTTATTACGATTCAGCTCCAAGCACAGTGTAACATTGCCCTTCAGCTCAGAGCCATTGTTCAGAAGTGTTGTTGAGGAAGCCATGATAAAGATCCATATGATGCCACAAACAATCCAGGCATTCTTGATGCTGGTGGCATGCAGGAGCCGGAAGGGGTGAACGGTTGCCAGGAAACGCACCACACTCAACACAGTCAGGAAATAAATGCTGCTGTACATGTTGACATACATAGAGTAAGACATAATCCTGCAAGTCAGGTCCCCAAATATCCAGTTGGACCCTCTGAGGTAATAGTCCACCCTGAAGGGCAGTGTGGCTGTGAACAAGAGATCCGAAGTAGCCAGATTGAGCATAAAAATGTTCACAGATGTGGACTTCCTATAAGGTTGCAGGAAAACATATATGGAAAAGCCATTTCCCAAGGCTCCCCAGATAAATATTACCAGGTACACGATGGGGTAAAATTCTCTCTTAAAGTTGTCAGCTGTGCAGTTCCTGTTGCTATGGTGATCGCTGAAGGTGCTGTTAATTTCCATTTCTGATGCGGAGATGGATGGAGATAAGGACACAAGTTTTCTTTCCATGCTGAATCAAAAAGAAACAGATACAAAAAGTTGCTTCCTGCTCATTGCTTACATTTATCCAGGTTTTAATGAGACAGAGAGAAATACTAGCTTTTCTTTGCAACTTGAATCAAAAAATATTGGCTATGTCTTACCATGTGCTTATCCTTTTACCATCTGTCTTTACTATATGTTTCATTTCATTTCATGATAAACTTCTAGAATGCAGAACAACCATACATTTATTTGACTGAAGCTGAAGTCTCAGACTAGGGGAACTCTTGCCCAGGGTCCAGATGAAGATCTCTAAAGCTTGTCTCTGACCCTGGAGAAAGTCATCAATTACACATCTTCTGCTCTGGAAGCTGACAAAGATTCTCTTCCTGATGAAACTCTAGCCAGGCTCCTCTGAGTCCTCTGTCAACCAGGTGTCAACCTTGGCTTACGCTGACTTGAATAACAACTAACATAAAAACACTAACATAGTTATGAACAACTCAAGACTGCATCCTGAGGATGACCATGACCTCCCCTTCTTACACAGCCTGAGAAAACTCAAGGCTGCCAAAAGAATTCAGTGTTCTAGCCAACACCTGGACATAGGGCCTCTGCCTCAAGCCTCTGTGGGAGGGTAAGAGCCTAATCTCTTAAGTACCAGTTAGAAAACCCAGATACTTTCCACTTGGACCCAACCCCTCATTCCTATTTGTAATTTTTCAAATTCCCTGACCCTACTGAGCCCCTGCTCACTCACTCCCCTCTCCTTTCTCTCTCTTTTTAAAACACCCAGGGACTTCCTTGGTGGTCCAATGGGTAAGAATCTTCCTTGCAGTGCAGGGAATGCGGGTTTGATTCCTGGTCAGGGAACTAGGAGCCTACATACCATGGAGCAACTGAGCTTGTGCCCTGCAACTACTGCGCATACATGCCATGGCAGAGAGTCCAAGTGCAGCAGTGAGAGATCCCACAGGATCCAGCAAGGATCCTGTGTGTTGCAACTAAGACTCGGTACAGCCAAATAAATGAATAAGTAAGTATTAAAAAAAAGTCCAGTTACTTCTGAGTTCAGTTCATGTTAGACTAGTATATTATTGAAAAAATTGCAATAGTATATTATTGAACAGAATCTGTCTTACCACTCTTAGAAGTGTGCAGGTTTGTTTATCTTTGACCAAGCATTGGTTTAAATGTAAATTTACTAGGTATAGTTGTCATGGATAATCACATGGTTCTTAATTTCTTCTTTTCTAGTCAAAGAGAAATTTATACTGAACACTCCTTGCCTTACCTATGTAAATACTACAGGACAGCCCATAACTGCAGAGTTTAGATGTCTAGGGAAAAATCAAGTGGCTTGGGGAGACATATTTTCATTGTCTGGGTATGGTAGTCTGGGTCCCTATTTTACAGAGTTTTTTTTTTTTTAAGAACTAATAACCATTTTTGTTTCTGCAAAGTCCTCCATTTTTTAATCTAAGCCCCAAATTACCTAACACAAGCACAATTCCTGCAATCATTCTTTTCCAGCATCCTCTTCCTGAGATATTCTGATTTCCGATGGTGTGCATTCTCCTTGATACAACAAGTTGATAAACTCAATGGTGTTCAACTACAGGGGTGTTCCTAACGGCATTTGACTAGAAGACACTGACTCTGAGAATTCACAGAATGATCTAAACACTAAAAGAAGTATGGTAAAATGTTTGTTAAATTAACTTACCCAAATGGATGCTTTGTAAATGTATTTCTGACACGGCAAATATGTTTTTCAATTCTCCTTCAGAGACTGATGTGAAGATGCAACTCAGAAAACATGGTTGGTATGTAAATGATGTAAAAGAAAAGAAAAAAAAAGTCTTTTCTTTAGTTCAGCACTTCCCAAAGTATCTTCCACAAACTACGAATTCCATGAGATGTTCTGTGTAAGGAAAGGCTTCTGTGTTCAAATCAGCCTGAGAGACACAGCAAGCTTTAGTATCCCTCTCTTGGAGATGCATAGCACATGTCAAAGCTCTAGGAGGTCCTATAAGAAAAAAAACAAGTCTGATTAATACAGGGTGTCCCTCTTTTTCTTTTTTTTTACTCTGAAAACATTTTTGCACATTGAAACATTCTACTATTCCACATAACTAATGTTCTATAAAATCATCCCTATGAAATGCTGTGTTATTATATAATTTATCTAGAATATGATTTTGATAGATGAAGAGGATCCTTACTTAATGGGCCAGATCAACAAGCCAGGATTCAAATATCTGGAATTAAAGAGTGACTGCAGCCATGAAATTAGAAGACGCTTACTCCTTGGAGGAAAAGTTATGACCAACCTAAATAGCATATTCAAAAGCAGAGACATTACTTTGCCAACAAAGGTCCATCTAGTCAAGGCTATGGTTTTTCCTGTGGTCATGTATGGATGTGAGAGTTGGACTGTGAAGATGGCTGAGTGCCGAAGAATTGATGCTTTTGAACTGTGGTGTTGGAGAAGACTCTTGAAAGTCCCTTGGACTGCAAGGAGATCCAACCAGTCCATTCTGAAGGAGATCAGTCCTGTGATTTCTTTGGAAGGAATGATGCTAAAGCTGAAACTACAGTACTTTGGCCACCTCGTGTGAAGAGTTGGCTCATTGGAAAAGACTCTGATGCTGGGAGGGATCGGGGGCAGGAGGAGAAGGGGATGACCGAGGATGAGATGGCTGGATTCCAGTCCATTCTGAAGGCGATCAACCCTGGGATTTCTTTGCAAAGAATGATGCTAAAGCTGAAACTCCAGTACTCTGGCCACCTCATGAGAAGAGTTGACTCATTGGAAAAGACTCTGATGCTGGGAGGGACTGGAGGCTGGAGGAGAAGGGGACAACAGAGGATGAGATGGCTGGATGGCATCACAGACTCGATGGATGTGAGTCTGAGTGAACTCCAGAAGATGGTGATGAACAGGGAGCCTGGCATGCTGCAATTCATGGGGTCGCAAAGAGTCGGACACGAGTGAGCGACTGAACTGAACTGAACCAAACCCTATCCATAAAGTCTAATGTCGCTCTATCCACATCATTCTCAATTGTCTTGAAGACAATACAAATTATTAGCAATACAGAAGGATATTGGAATGTGTTGCCATTTCCTTATCCAGGGGATCTTCCTGACCTAGGGATCAAACCCATGTCTCCTCCATTGGCAGGCAAATTCCTTAGCCCTTGATTTGCTTATATATATGCATTTACATACACATTAAGACCTTAAAACTATAAATATCATTTTCAGGCAAATGTAGGATATTTACACAAACTGATTATGTACAAAACCATAAAGAAAGTTTTAGTATATTTGAAAGGAAGGAGACACATGGAAAGTCTACATCTTGTTGCCAACATGACCAAAAATATAGAGACAAGAAATGCAATGTATGCTTCAGGCATTGAAACTTGTCGTAAATGACTGATGCTAAAAGCAGGAGGATGTTTTCTAAAGTTCCAAGCCAATAAAGAAGGAAAGGCTCAAGACACAAAAGGTTTGAACTTTTTATCTGAATCTTATTAGGCATTAGTTTCTTCTATATCTTGGCCATATGAAATAGATTAAACATCTGAATTAGAGACAAGCGGTTCTATATTTAATCTCAATTGTAAGTTATTAGCTCCCATCAGAAAGGAAAATTCAACCTGTGTAGAATTGCTTGTGTAGACTATTGCCACCTATGTACAAAAAGAAGTTGACCTGTGTAGGTTAGTCACACAGTCGTGTCTGACTCTTTATGACCCCATGGACGGTAGCCTGCCTGGCTCCTCTGTTCATGGAATTTTCTAGGCAAGAATACTGAGTGGGTTACCATTTCCTACTACAGGGGATCTTCCTGACTCAGTGATCAAACCCATGTCTCTCGTGTCTCCAAGCAGATTCCTTACCACTGAGCCATGTGGGAAGCCCAGACAGCCACCACAGCCTGATAAATGTACTTTTTTTTCTCCATCTCTGTTTCATAATAAAAAAAAATCCAAGCATGCATCAAACTCACAGACATGTAGAAACAGACATGATAGCCATTGAGACTGGCAGAAAAGTTTTTGACTACGCAAGCCTCCTGATTTGTACAAATTCATTCTTTTATCTCCCAGTGTAAATGTGACTCTGATCTGAAAGGTCACACAAAATTGGGTTCCATTCCTTTTCCTAAGTGGAAGTTCAGCATTGTCCTTCCCTTGAATCTTCTCAATTCTTTTATATAATGGCAATAGGAAGGTCAGTTGTCTCCCAGCAACAACTTAGCCACCATCATCGATGGAGACTTTTGACCAGAATGTAATGCTACCCAAGACACTGTCATGCCAATCAAGTAGAAATTGTGCTGCTGCAATCTTAGGCCAAAGGTAAAACAACTGGTTGTACTTATTTGCTAAACTTAAGAGAATATAGGACATAAACATTTATAACCTATGACTCAACCTTTTAACTTTACAGGAAGTAGAGTTTGAGAAAGCTTGCTACTAAACTTATAAGGCTCACCTTAATTTCATATCTGGGCTTATGTTGAGGTATCATACACAAAAGATTCTCTAACCAAAAAAATCACTTTTCTATCCTCTCCTCAACTTACACCAAATGGTGTTTTGTTTCCATCATTCAGATGAAACTGCTTTTGTCAGAGTTATCCTTGTTCTTCGTGCTGCAATACGCAATACCCTCTCAAATTTAACCATTCTTCACTTCTTAAAACGCTGTTCATGAGTGTTCCTTTGTTTCCATTCTACCTCTGGGCCTGCCTTAGCAGTCTTCCATGTTGGTTCCTTTCGCACTACTCCACTGCCAAATACTGAAATAACTAGTGTCTAGCAGTAAGCTTTCCTCTTCCCACAGCCCCACATATCTAAGCTCTCTCCAGTGTGATTTTATTCAGTCCCATCCTTTATTGAAACATTTATATCTAGGCCTGATCTCTCCCCTTGGATTTAAGAGGCACATATGTAACCACCAAATGGCATCTTTATTTGATGGTATATGGGCATCTCAAAATTGGCATGTCCAAGGTAGAGCTCTTGGTTCTGTTTTGTGCCCACCTCCAGTATTCTTGTTCCCTCTGCTTTCCTGTCTTACCATGTCCGGGTCCAATGCCCACACAATGGCTCAGTCCAAAAATATGCCTGTAATTCATGGTTCTCCTCCTCCTACAAATCAATGTATCAAATCTCAACAGATATTCCTATTAGTTCTGCCTCCAAAATAGATTCACTTCAGCTGATATCCATTGTTCCACTAGAAGTTTCTACCATGCCATCCCATTTGTGCCGAGACCAAATACTATTCTGATGAATAATGATCAGTGACTGAAGAAATGCTATAGGATTCACATATGCCTGATCTGTCTTACAAGGTCAGTACGACTCACCACTGATGGGGACACTTGGCAACATAGTGCAGAAGACAGGAGAGAAAGAAGAGAATGAAACGAACATTTGTTGCGCAAACATTGCACGTTACCAATGAATGTCTTATCTCCACCTCCTGAAGAAAAATGCAGTTACTTTAACAGAGGAAACTGATACACCCAAGATCACTAAGTGGCAGGAGGGAAACTCACACTCTAGTGTTTTGGGCTCCATTGCAGCTCCCCTTTCCATACTCTGTGGGACTGTGAATGATATCTCTGTCTTAAATATGTGAAGAGAAAAATGGAAGAAACATTATATTTCCCATTCTGTAACTCTACAGGATTAGAAAAATCAACCTGTCAATATAGTGACAAACCTTCAGAACCGATTACCTGCCTGATAGATGGAAAGAGACCAGTGAAAGGAGTTCCAGAATTAGTCTGAGGCAACATTTCAAAGTCTGCAATAAACCAGACTTCATTCACTCAGGACAATAGACTGAACAAAGACGCTGCTTTCCATTTGGTTGTTAAGGCCTGGAGCTAATCTTTTATCAATAAATTTTGACTGAAAATCGGTTATGTGTATGTCAATATATATCCCAGATAAAAAAAATTCTGCCCCATTATCAAATTACCCATCTGACCACATGGCTGATTTTCACTTGTAAAAATATTGTGGTTATCACTGTGTCCTATGTGAATAAGACTTGGTAAATTTAGATCTTGATAAAACTCATAGTCTAATGCAATCTCCTCAAAATAACTCTACAAACTCTTGTGTGAGTATCATTTAGTAATATGGTATTTTAAAAATCTTGAGTTCAACCTTCTGGATAAGAATTTTTTTAGGGTGCTCACTGGAAATTTTCATGTTTGAAACAAATAAGAATGTTGGAGAAAACAAGGTGGGCTCTGGAGAGGCCCTTTGCCCCACAGAGAGAAGAGAACCAATGAAGAAGCCCTTTTCGTTGCGAAGAAAAGTGGGGGTCAATCTGGTGAAACAAAGGAAGACAAGACTGGAATTTTTTTTTTCCTCTTTAGAATTACAAGCAGTTTCTCTTGATTTTGAGGAACTGCTAACATTTTAAGTCCTTTTTTTTTCTTTTGAATAAGTGTTGCCATTTTGATACATATCAAGAATAGAGTCAGATGGTGGGGATTCTAGCTACAAGCCTGCCCTTAGAAACCAGTACAAAGCACACAGCTTCCTTATACTCAGCTTCCTCATCTTTAAATGAGACAATTAGACCACACAGTCAACCGCACTCCAAGCATTTCCCAAGACATTGAAACTGGGAAGTATTACATCTGGGGGCACAGACTTGGATTCTTTTTTTTTTCAGAGAGACTTGGACTTCTTTAAGCCACTAGGTTGGAATTATGAAGTGAGAGGAAGGTGGTATCTGTGAAAGCTCTCAGTTCAGTTCAGTCACTCAGTCATGTCCAACTCTAAGCTCTAAGCCTGACTTTAAAAGACTAGAGAATTTTTCTGATAATGTTAATGACAGAACTTGCAAATTGCCTTCACATCACCAACTGGATTATCTCAGCTCTAGATCTCCTTGGCATTACCTCCATCTCTTGCCCAATGGAATAAACATAGGCAATGAGACATAAACATCTCTTTCCAATCATGTAGGGTTTTACAGAGTTCTTGGCAGGCAGATCAATAAACAGCAGCAGGTCTAGAAGCTGTAAATAAGGTGTTATAGGCACCAGTTACCCAAGGAATAGATATGAGAGTAGGCTGAGGGCAACTGAAGTATATCAAAGGGTTCTATTATTTTATTGGATCAGAGATCAAGAAATATTCATATTTAGTCATGAGCTAACCATTCTTCCTTTAGACAAAGAAACCAAATCTTCAGGAAATAAAGACATGAAAGGGCAAAACAAGTCTAAGTCTCAATTTAGCCTGGGTCCCATATATCACTGTAAAACTATTGTTGAGTTCGTCTGGAAACCCTGGACAATTTATTTACTCTAGGTTGGCCTGCATGGCTTGATGCAAATACATGCAGTGTAGTCAAAGGAAAAAATTAAACCAGAAATCCACCTGAAATAAGTACCTCCATGCCCTCTACCATGCTGCCACCCACAACTTCCCCAGACCTCAGATGTAATCTCTGAGAAGTTGTTAGCCATGGGTAGCTGTACAAAAACTTCAGGTATCACAGCCACATGGATAAATGGAGGATCTGAGAATGAATGAAGAGGAGGAAATATTATGAAGCAGTCTAGAGAGAAATGGATAAAGAAGATAGGGTACATACATACAACAGAATATTCAGTTCAGTTCAGTTGCTCGGTTGTGTCTGACTCTTTGTGACCCCAGCCATAAAAAAGAACAAAAGAATGTCATCTGCAGCAACATGGATGGACCCAGAGATTCTCATACTGAGTGAAGTAAATCAGACACAGAAAGACAAATATCATATGATATCACTTATGTGTGATATTTTAAAACAGGGTACAAATGAACATATTTACAAAACAGATGTGTAGAGTCACAGGTGTAGAAAACAAACTATGATTACCAGGGGAGAGGGGAGGGTGCAAACTGGGAGTTTAGAATTGACATATACACACTACTACATATAAAACAGATAACTCACAAGAGCCTACTGTATAGCACAGGAACTCAATACTCTGTAATGACCTATATGGGAAAAGAATCTAAGAAGAGAGTGAGTATATGTGTATGAATAACTGATTCACTTTACTATGCACTTGAAACTAATGCAACATTGTAAATCAACTATAATCCAACAAAATTAAAAAAAAAAAATAGAAGAGAGTCGAGAGAGAACATGAGTAGACCAAACAAGAACTGGGACTGCTGGTAAAGCTCTACATTTGTAGGAAAAGATAAAGAAAAGAAAGAAAGAAAAGTGAAGTTGCTCAGTCGTGTCCGATTCTGCGACCCCATAGACTGTAGCCTACCAGGCTCCTCCATCCATGGGGTTTTCCAGGTAAGAATACTGGAGTGGGTTGGAAAAGATAAGAGATTCATAATCCATAATTACAGCCATGTGACTTTATCTTTTTATGTTTGAAAAGTTTACTTTCTGATTTGTTTATGGAATAACTCCAAAATTTGACAACCAATAAACAATGCTTACATTATTAAGACTGAATCACTTTAATGTTTGACAAAATACTATTCCTTTCTTCCAGGGACATATTTCATGACTTTTTCTTTCAACCTTCTGATCTGATTTTTTTCAACTCTATCTTCAAACCTATGATTATTCTTGTGTTGAAAACTACTTTTGTACAATTTGGGGGAAATCTTTCTTACTTCAAATTGATTTGGGCTTTGTTTTAAAAAACCTGTTTACTTTGAAATCATTATGGATTCATATTATAGATGTGGTATATAGAAGTCCTGTGCAGTCTTTGCTAGTTTTTTCCCCAGTGGTCACATTTTAAGTAACTGATGAAAGTGAAAGAGGAGAGTTAAAGAGTTGGCTTAAAGCTCAACATTCAGAAAACAAAGACGGAGGCATCTGATCCCATCACTTCATGGGAAATAGACGGGGAAACAGTGGAAACAGTGTCAGGCTTTATTTTGGGGGGCTCCAAAATCACTGCAGATGGTGACTGCAGCCATGAAATTAAAAGATGCTTACTCCTTGGAAGGAAAGTTATGACTAACCTAGATAGCATATTCAAAAGCAGAGATATTACTTTGTCAACAAAGGTCTGTCTAGTCAAGGCTATGGTTTTTCCAGTGGTCACATATGGATGTGAGAGTTGGACTGTGAAGAAGGCTGAGCGCTGAAGAACTGATGCTTTTGACCTGTGGTGTTGGAGAAGACTCTTGAGAGTCCCTTGGACTGCAAGGAGATCCAACCAGTCCATTCTAAAGGAGATCAGTCCTGGGTGTTCTTTGGAAGGAATGATGCTAAAGCTGAAACTCCAATACTCTGGCCAGCTCATGTGAGGAGTTGACTCATTGGAAAAGACTCTGATGCTGGGAGGGATTGGGGGCAGGAGGAGAAGGGGACAACAGAGGATGAGATGGCTGGATGGTATCACCAACTCAATGCACGTGACTCTGAATGAACTCCGGGAGCTGGTGATGGACAGGGAGGCCTGCCGTGCTGGGATTCATGGGGTCGCAAAGTGTCAGACACAACTGAGTGATTGAACTGAACTGAACAGATATAACTGTTCATTTTTTAGAAAGTTACTTCCTGTTTTATGACTTTAGCCTCTTCTTAAAACTCTTTGAGGATACTAATAAAGACTGCCTTCATTGTTTTATTTTCTTTTGATACCCAATATGTCTGCTTGCTACAGGGTTACTTTGCTCTGTCTCAGTCTTTCTCTTTCTTTGACGCAAACTTCTTTCAAATATCTGGTGACCCTAGATTGTTGACCATATTTTAAACAATTATCTCTTAGGAAAGTTGATGGGAATGTCTGTGTATATCAGCAGAGTCAGTCAATTGGGAGATTTTGATTTGAGGTGAATGGGATGTCAAGTAGCATTTACACTGGTTAAATTCTAAATTCCAGGATAAGGAGAGCTTGGTCCTATAGCCTTGTTTCCTACGCCAGTTTCTCTAGTGCACCCTGACACCATTTTTATTTTTTTTAAGAATATAAGAGTCTGTCTCACCACCATCCTAGGATCCATACTTGGCAGTGCTGGCTGTTCTGTTTGCATGGGGATGAGAAGTGAAGGATGGACAGAAAGGGCCAGCTTTGCTTTATCTAGACCTCAAAATTACACCTCTCCCCCAACCAGTTATGAACTCATCTTTGCTCTTCTTCACATCATTTATCTTTGGGGTACTTCAAAAGCCCTTCTGCACACCTGGATATGAGGGAAATTGTCCAGTAAAAATACAATGAGAGTTATAAATGAGAATATTTGTATAATTTAACATTTTCTAGAAGCCACATTAAAAACTTTAAAAGGAAGAAATTAATTTTAGTAACACTTTTGTCACTTAAAATATCCAAAATATTATTTTGAAATGTAGTGAGTATAAAGAAATATTGAGATATTGCACATTCTTTTTTATCACACTCAATCTTCAAAATCTGGTGTGTATTTCACAGTATGGCACAGGCCTATCCAGGCCCATCCCACTTCAGGAACTCACTAGCTACATATGACTCCTGGCTACCACACTGGTCAGCATTGCTATTATTATGGCTCTAATAACATATTCAAAAGCAGAGACATTACTTTGATGACTAAGGTCCATCTAGTCAAGGCTATGGTTTTTCCTGTGTTCATGTATGGTGAGAGTTGGACTGTGAAGAAGCCTCAGCACTGAAGAATTGATGCTTTTGAACTGTGGTGTTGGAGAAGACTCTTGAGAGTCCCTTGGGCTGCAAGGAGATCCAACCAGTCCATTCTGAAGGAGATCAGCCCTGGGATTTCTTTGGAAGGAATGATGCTAAAGCTGAAACTCCAGTACTTTGGCCACCTCATGTGAAGAGTTGACTCACTGGGAAAGACTCTGATGCTGGGAGGTATTGGGGGCAGGAGGAGAAGGGGACGACAGAGGATGAGATGGCCAGATGGTATCACTGACTCGTTGGACGTAAGTCTGAGTGAACTCCGGGAGTTGTTGATGGACAGGGAGGCCTGGTGTGCTGTGATTCATGGGGTCGCAAAGAGTCAGACACGACTGAGCAACTGAACTGAACTGAGTAAGGCTAGGGTATTCACCACAGGACTTTTGACATATAGATTAGAATAGAAAGACAGCAGCTGTGGTTGTTATAGGACCAGACAGCACTTCTGAGTGTGTCCAGTACCACCTACAACTTGCTTTTGTGCTGAATGCTGGCCTCATTGCTAGACTGGACTCCATCTGAATTTTTACCAGTGTTCGCTGAGCTACTGTCTCCTATAGATTTTCATGGCTTTGACCCTTGCAGCCTTCCCCATAGAATGGCAGTCAGTACTAGCCATCAATCCTGAATATTCATTGGAAGGACTGATGCTGAGGCTCCAATACTTTGGTCACCTGATGTGAAGAATCAACTTCTTGGAAAAGACCCTGATGTTAGGAAAGACTGAGGGCAAGAGGAGAAGGGGGCGACAAAGGATGAGATGGTTGGATGGCATTACTGACTCAATGGATATGAGTTTGAGCAAACTCCAGGAAACAGTGAAAGATAGGAAAGCCTAGCGTGCTGTAGTTCATGGGGTTACAAAGAATCAGACATGACTGAGCAACAACAAGTGAAGATCTGGCTACATTTCCGTTTTCCTTTAGGCCTAACTGCTGATTGTTCATCTCTGGCCTGGAAAGCCACATTGCTCACCAAGCTCAGCTATGACACTGTAAGTCATTGACTCCTTGGCCCTCTGAGAAACAAGTTAAAAGGCATAGACTGACTCTAAGAGAATCTACATTCATTATTAGAAAAATAATACAAAAAGAAATGACTTTGAGGCAACTTTTTAAATAATAATTAAGAATTGTTATTAAACCTAAGTTAAATCACTAGGCTGAGATAATCCATAACAAAGGCATCTTAAAAGCAAAACCTTTGCATGACTATCATATCCAGGAAACTGCAGAGCACTTGGTGTAAAATGTGCCCTTTCCAAAGACCCATATGCAATAAATAGATGGTATTTGCACATCAACTGACATCTTGGGTAGGGAATGCTTTCCTAGAAAGCTTGGCTCTGATGGATACAAAGAAGTCACCATTTCTCTGTTAAGTAATGGGCTATGACCGTGCTAAATATATGCGTTCAGTTGAAAGCCTCCAAAATGATGGCGAGAAAACTGATTAGAAATGGTTTGGGAGCCTAATTCTGTTAGTGGGAATGAAATTGATAAACAACATCGGCTGATCTGCCGGAACAAATAGATTCTTGATTCAGCAGGAATCCAGCTGCTATTATGTTCCAGGTGAATGAGCATCACTTAAATAAATAAATCCTTTCTTTATTCTGTACATGCTTTCCAGGTTTGCCGCATTTATTAAGTTAGATGCGAATCCAGGTTGAAGAGGTACAGAATGCCCCTCTGGGAGACACCATGGAATCAGTGGGACAGTCAGAAAGGTCACTGAGCTCCAGAGAGGGGAAGCGTTGTGTTTAGCAGCTTTCTCATAGCTAAGCCTGTTATTAACTTTGTGGTATTTCAAATTTATAAAGCATCTTGCAGCCCGAGCTTCCATGTGTACTGCAAACATTAATTAATCCTCACAGCATCCCCCAGAATGTGAGGAGGTCCAGTTTGCATCTCACAGACAATGCAACCCAAAAGCAGAGAAGGTAAGCCAGGGACCAAAGGACACTCAGGTCACTCGGGAGACTGACCGCAGGGATTGCAAATTCCCAGCCCCTGGAAAGAAAGTGTGATCATGTGGACTTTAGCAGGTTAAGCAAGAGGAAAAAAGCATTTCCGAAGGCTTACAGACAGGAAGGGAAAGAATCAAGTCTGGTGGAGTTTGTAAACATATACTTGCACTGGGTGGAGGAGGAGATGGCAACCCACTCCAGCATTCTTCCCTGGAAAATCCCATGGACAGAGGAGCCTGCTGGACTACACTCCTTGGGGTTGGAAAGAGTCAGACATGATGGACCATGCACGCGCTAGCGTTGAGAAGGCAACAGAAGGCAACTTTTGCTCCATGAGATTTGTTTTTCCAAAGCAAAAAGAAATATAATCCATTTTACGATTGTAATAAAATGTTACCTTATCCCAAGGTAAAACACTTTAAAGAAATGCAATACTCTCTAACTGTGCTGCATTGAAATAACTGCTATATGGTAGTTCTAATATATAGAAATTAATTTTTCAATCCTGTTATAAAATGAAGAATCCAAATCTTTCCCTCCCCCCCCTTTTTTTTAATTTAGACTCCTTTCTCTGAGAGAGGGAAAAAAAAAAGAAAAGTTTCACCTAAAAGGAGTGGGAGATGTTACTTATTGAAAAGACAGATTTCAGGCAGATTTGACAAATGACAGCAGTGACATTTGCAGAATCACAAAATCCAGAGCAATGTGCTCACTTGCCTTCTGAGGTAACATCTCTCCAAATTGCAAATAGGATTATAAATAAAGTGCTGTTCAAAGACCCATCGCAAAACCATTTTCCACGAGAAACTTAAAATAGAACAAAAATATCCCATTTACGTTGGCATGATACATTTTACTACCTGCCACTTTAATCTCCAGGAGTCAGGCTTAACAATAATATCAAAGACAGGTTTATTATCAAGGTGCACATGTCCCATTTTCCTCTTACTAACAACCTAACAGAAATGCCAGACACAGAAGTTATTCCTGGTGCAACGTATCATTTAATTCCCTTTGACAGGTTTATTCTTCTTTGAAACTGTAAATTCATTCATTAGATAGGAGAGACTTGTTAGGCTCTGATATGTGCTTTGTTTGTTTCAAGGATAGACACTATCCCTTTGATGTATCACTGAGAAGTAGTTCTGCTTTTATTAACAGGGGTAAATGTTGATGGTAGTCAAAAAAATTAAGTGCTTTGTCTGTGTTTCTGATTGAAACCACTAAAATAGGTAGTGCAAATCAAGCAGCAGGACCGATTTGAAATTCTGTTGCGGAATAAAGAATCAAAGGTTTAGAGATGCATACTTTGTGTGTATGTGTGCTAAGTCACTTCAGTCATGGATGTACAATTTACCATAATCTAAATAAGGGAAGTGAAGCTCAGTCCTAGTTTTCTTAGAGAATATAGCTTTTCCCTGGATCTCTAGATCGCTTTTCTTGTTGGTATTCATTTCTAGGTGAAAATTGTGTAAGCCTGCCTCACCTCATTTGCCAGCATAAGAGAACTGTACTGGAAAGCAATGCATGGGTAAAAAACGCACAAAGAGAAAATAGCACTGGGGATTAAAAGGAGGGGATTCACGCGCAGTTATGACATCACTGGAAAGTGTCACATTAACTTTAGAAACATGAAGGTCACAGAACTCACAGGAAACAGACTTGATAGCTGATCCAAATCTATGTCACTTCAAAGCCCACACTCATTCCACAACAACAGAGTCTCTCTAAAGCACTCTGTTTACAAGCTCTTCATTATTTATAGCTAGCCTTGTTGCAAAAAGAATGCAAGGTTAACGTACAAATCTGGAAACATCACAAGAGGATTCAAGCAAAATGACACAGGAAAGTAAGACACGAGAAATAAGATGACTGAAGTCAAATGTAGGGAACACTGTGATGCCCGGAAGCTCCTTCAGAGATGAGCCTCTAACGTTGCTAGGAGTTCTCCAGCAGGAATCAAGAAGACATATATAGATCTCATATTCTACCCATAGAAGTCAACTAGCTATTCAGAAAAATTAAACTGGTGTTTTCCCCTTGTTCCAAGTCCTCACATAGGTATGTATTCTGATGAACAAGATCATCAAAAACACATTTTCAGAAAACATGTCAAGTTTAATTGGGTTCCTTTTCTCTAAAGTTAGATGGATAGGGCCATAACAAAACAGAAAGTCAAGAAAAGCAACCCCAAACACAGGATTTGGGAGATTGGGGAGGCCAGGGGCAAGGATTAACATTCCACACAAGCTTGTGGCTTCTTAATTATCTGTTTCAGGGCTGCTGCTGCTGCTGCTGCTGCTGTTAAGTCACTTCAGTCGTGTCTGATTCTGTGCAAACCAATAGACGGCAGCCCACCAGGCTCCCCCGTCCCTGGGATTCTCCAGGCAAGAACACTTTGTGGCTTCTTAATTATCTGTTTCAGGGCTGCTGCTGCTGCTGCTGCTGCTGTTAAGTCACTTCAGTCGTGTCTGATTCTGTGCAAACCAATAGACGGCAGCCCACCAGGCTCCCCCGTCCCTGGGATTCTCCAGGCAAGAACACTGGAGTGGGTTGCCATTTCATGTTGAAATAGTGGGGGAAATAAATGGATAATTCTCTTCCTTACCCAGCCCCCAAAGTTCTAAATAAATATTGCTTGTCTTAGTTGAGGTTTTAAATGTATTCAGTAGGGTAAATTTAAAATGATAATCCTCGATCAGCAGTTAGAGCTCAACAAGGCTCTGTGGCCGGTCTGTGAATCTACACATTTCAACAAGTGTAGTCAGAGTTACAACTTGGTGTTAGGCATTTAAAAAAATCTCGTTAAATAAAAGTGTATTATCTGGAATTAAGATATTATCAGGATTAACAACTTTGCCTGAGTTAGTTCTGCCAATTAATTATCAGATATCAGGGGACCTGAAGGAATAGGATGAAGGATAGACACACTTTCTTTAAGTGCCAAAAACGTTTTTCATCTCTACCCCAACGCTGCAGCAGCGGCAGAAAAGGAGCTTGAACGCCGCTTTGCAATCTGCCCCTGCATTACTCTGGTGGGAGCGGGAGGTCTATGCTCAGCACGGCTGCACTGCCCACCTCTTAAACTGAGGACAAGCAGTGCGCTTTTAAGGCCAACAAGTGGAAAATCTCTGTCCCAGGTCCCCAGTCTCAAATTTCGGAGCATTTTTGTGGAAATCACGTATTTCTATGTTTCCAGTGGCTTGGAACCAACTCAATCCCTACTTTTCTCATTCACAAGTCCCTCTGGTCTGCCCCCTCCAACTCTGGAATCTTCTAGATGCCCCTGGGACTGATGTGTGCTCCTGCGGTCATCCCAGGGTCGTTGGGGCTGAGTCCCAGCATACGAGGGCAGGGCGAGCTGCTCGTGTGTTCCAGCAGGCTGATGAGAGATGTCGTTGGGAGGTTATGAGAGGCGGAGTCTCCAGGGTGGCACCAACGCGCTAGTCTGGAGCGGCTCTCACTCTGGAAGCCGGACGAGCTCCGGGCTCCTGGCTGCGGACGCTCTCCCACAGGTCCTCCCATAGGGGGGCCTCCAGCCACCATGTTCCACCCACAGGGCCTGACCCCAGTCACCATGTTCCCCTCAGAGGGCGTGCCCCCAGCTGCGAGCTGCTCGTGTGTTCCAGCAGGCTGATGAGAGATGTCGTTGGGAGGTTATGAGAGGCGGAGTCTCCAGGGTGGCACCAACGCGCTAGTCTGGAGCGGCTCTCACTCTGGAAGCCGGACGAGCTCCGGGCTCCTGGCTGCGGACGCTCTCCCACAGGTCCTCCCATAGGGCGGGCCTCCAGCCACCATGTTCCACCCACAGGGCCTGACCCCAGTCACCATGTTCCCCTCAGAGGGCGTGCCCCCAGCCGCCATGTTCCCCTCAGAGGGCGCGCTCCCAGCCGCCATGTTCCACTCAGAGGGCGTGCCACCAGGCTGCCATGTTCCCCTCAGAGGGCACGCCCCCAGGCCGCCACGTTCCACCCACGGGGCCTGACCTCAGCCGCCATGTTCCCCTCAGAGGGCGCGTCCGCAGGGCGCTGTGTTCCCCTCAGAGGGCACGTCCCCAGGCCACTGTGTTCCCCTCAGAGGGCATGCCACCAGCCGCCGTGTTCCACTCACAGGGCTGCGTCTGATCCCAACCCCTGTGCGCCGTGAGGGGAGTAGCACACAGGAACCGAGGTGGGGTTTCCTTTTGGCAACAGAGTTTCCCCTGCGATGACGATTTTACAGTCACTCAGGGAAGTCCTAACAGCTTCCTCCACAGACTCTCTGCCATGACTGAGGAAGACGCCATGGAATGGATATATGGCCACATATCTCCTCTGAGGGATTCTGAAACTAAGGCTTCCTAACATCAGCTGGCCTATTTAACCTATCTACTTCCTCTTTGGCCTTTGACCAATATGGTGTCATTGTGCTTTCCTAAACTGGCCTTTCGGAGAAGGCAATGGCACCCCACTCCAGTACTCCTGCCTGGAAAATCCCATGGGTGGAGGAGCCTGGTGGGCTGCAGTCCATGGGGTCACTGGGAGTCGGACACGACTGAGCAACTTCACTTTCGCTTTTCACTTTCATGCCTTAGAGAAGGAAATGGCAACCCACTCCAGTGTTCTTGCCTTGGGAATTCCCAGAGATGGGGGAGCCTGGTGGGCTGGGGTCTATGGGGTCGCACAGAGTCGAACATGACTGAAGCGACTTAGCAGCAGCAGCAAACTGGTCTTTAATCACTCTGGGTGAGGAAAGGACACTTCTTGGACAAATGGGAACACCTTTCCCATTCTGTCCAAGGGGCCACTCCCTCTTCAACCTTGCTAGTGGTCATGGAGGCAGAAGTGCAGTCAATATTGAAAGTGACTATGTCCTAAGGATATGCTAATGACAGCGTAAAGAGTCCAAGGCAAGGCATGATTAGAAGACGTGTCTTTCAACTTCTGCACTATGAAGTTTAAATCTAATCAACGTGTCTAGACAGTTAATTGTTTATCTATAAGATACTCCATAAGACTTTTATTTGAGATTGTCATCAACAACTTTTAAGAGTCATTAGAAGCCAATATGGAAAAGTGGCACAATGGATGATGCACTCATGAGTAAATAGTACTCAGAAACTGTAAAGGCAAAGAAATCTGTGTGTTTCAATAAAAACAGGTTCTAAGAAGCCATAACACTATGGGTGAAAACATCATTATAAACTGTCCCAGAGGAAAAGATGAAATTAGTCAAGAACGGTGCATTTGATAATGATGAAAAAGGAGGAATGATTCTTGAGCCTGAAAAAAATGGTACCTGAACACTAGGAAATATTGACAGGTGTGCTGATATACTTTCTAACTGGCTGCCACTGTAAGATACTCCAAGCTCATCTTGAATATATACTATATTTTAAAATGAAATTGTTTATATAGATACAGGTCTTTAAAAAGTATTTGTGTGGATCTCCAAACACTCAAGGTCAAGTTGTGATTCAGGGTCTGTAGCTCTAAGAACCATGGAGAAGATAGTAGCAATGCAGAAACTTGAAGGGAGGAGCAGGATATAATTTTCTTTCTCACAGTTTTACTGCAAACAAGTCCTGCTCCAGAAACCTAGTCAGTCGTATCAGGAATCCTTTAAACTTTACTTTCCAGCTGTTTTGGGCTTGCTGATAACATGCCAGTTGGTATAAATAGTACATGATCCCATATCCCAATATTATTCATCCGATTATGTGAGCTAGCTCAGTGCAAGATGGTTTTGGAATTTTAAATAAAGCTATTTTTACAGAGAATAATTTGGATATATCTAGGAAATAATACCATCATGCATTGCAACAAGATGTGATGTTGGGTAACATGCCGTATGGATATTTTACTTACCATGCAACATGTATCCTGTCACTTATTGTTACAAATTTTAAGCCTTTTATAAAATATGTGTCTATACTACCCCCACAGTTCATCATCCTCTTACTTTTTGGAATTATACCTCAGAAAAAAATTAAGTAGAGCTAAAAATAAGAAACCAGTCTTCTAAAGAGGATTGAGGTTCAACCAGGTAAGACTTTCCAACATGATACAAAGAAGCTCTGTTAATGTGGCTCGGAGTGTGATTCTGTCATACTAAAATACTGAAGAACTCTCCTGGGGGTCCAGTGGTTAGGAATCCACCTGCCAGTGCAGGGAACATGGGTTTGACTGCTGATCCATGAGGACTCCACAAGCACCATAACTACTGAGCCTGCATGCTATAATTACTGAAGCCTGTGCACCTAGAGCCTGTGCTCCACAACAAGAGAAGACACTACTGCAGATGAGAAGCCTGAGCACCACAGCTGGAGAGTAGCCCCTACTCGCTGCACCTAGAGAAAGCTTCGTGCAGTAACAAAGATCCAGCACAGTCAAAATAAATCAATAAAGCTTTAAAAATACTAAGAAGTTACAGTAGTAAGGGGCTTGTTTTCTGGGATTATGACATGAGCATTATTTCTAATACTACGTTGAGAATTTCTACATCTAGATTTCCTAAATCAAGACAATGGATGGCTTTTGGTTGTGTCTAAAAAAGTTAAGCTAGAACATTTGCCAAAAAGGAGGAACCCTGATAGGAAATCTCCAAAAACAAAAACAAAAAAAACAAAGCCTGAAAATATCTGAAACAGCAGCAAGTCACTGGGATAATTGTACTACTCTTTGTATTAGTTACAGATTCATCAAATGATGTAAAAAAAAAAAAATCTCAGAGGCTCAGCACAAGAGAAATTTATCCATTGCTACACAACCCACCAATGCAGGCATGCCTGTTCAGTGGATAGCTTTCCATGGAACAATTCAGGGATATGGCCTCTTTTATCTTGCACACTGGCACCCTTTCAGCCCACGTCTTCTGTATACAGCTGACAGAGAAAATCAGGGAGAAATTGTCCACTTGCTGCTTCTCAGCTCATCCTGGAATTCACACATATTCCTTGCACTTAACGTCCATTTATACAAATTTCTTTCTTCCTTCCCTTCTCTCCTTCTTTCTTTCATCATTTGTATTTTTTATTTTTTCAGCCACACCACACAGCTTGCAGGATCCTAGTTCCCCAATCAGGTATTGAACCCAGATGCACAGGCAAAGAAAGCACCAAGTCCAACAAATAGACTGCCAGGAAACTCACCCGTTATTAATTTATTTAGCAGGGAAGGAGGCTGGGAAATTTAAGATAGAGGTGGTATGGCTCATTGGTGGCAATTCCAGCCTAACAGCTTTAGGAAACATAACCACATTGGGATATCTAAGTTCAGCTCCAATCATATTAATTTCTAGTCGTACTATGTCAGACATGTGGCTGTCTCAAGCATTCAGTTTAAATCACAGGCAAAAATATAATATTGCAGGATCCTAGTTCCCCAATCAGGTATTGAACCCAGATGCACAGGCAAAGAAAGCACCAAGTCCAACAAATAGACTGCCAGGAAACTCACCCGTTATTAATTTATTTAGCAGGGAAGGAGGCTGGGAAATTTAAGATGGAGGTGGTATGGCTCATTGGTGGCAATTCCAGCCTAACAGCTTTAGGAAACATAACCACATTGGGATATCTAAGTTCAGCTCCAATCATATTAATTTCTAGTCGTACTATGTCAGACATGTGGCTGTCTCAAGCATTCAGTTCAAATCACAGGCAAAAATATAATATAATGATAATTTAACAAGGAGCTATTACTATATTATGAATACAGATATTGTAGGTACAAGATGTTCTGGGAAAAAGTAGGAAATCTTTATGAATCCCTTGACTGGTGAACTAACCATCACATGTTTTCAGATATATCAATACTGTCTTTAAATAAAGCCTGCTGCTGCTGCTTAGTCACTTCAGTCATGTTCAAGGCTTTGCAACCCTATGGACTGCAGACTTCCAGGCTCCTCTGTCCATCAAATTCTCCAGGCAAGAGTAATGGACTGGGTTGCCATGCTCTCCTCCAGGGTATCTTCCCAACCCATGAATCAAACCCTGGTCTTCTGCATTACAGGCAGATTTTTTTACACTGAGCTACCAGGGAAGGCCCAAATAAAGCCTACTGTCTTATCTTCTCTTACACATAATGGATGGAATGCTAGTCTTAGTGGATCTTAAAGTAGACAAGAATGGATACAGAGAATTGTCAGGGAGTAAAGAGCAAAGGTGTCTATGTAATCTTCATAAGAACTTTTTTGAGTGCTCAGTAACTACCAGGAAAAACACTTAACACCTTACATCCATAATCTTCTTTAATGTTTGTTCCATTTCTGAGATAGTTTCTAACTCTCTGTTTTACAAAGGAAAACACTGAAGCTTAGAGAGGTAAAATCCTATGCCAGGACCTGGCAGGGCCAAGCTGTAGGCAGAAGCAAGGTGGCTCTTAAAGCTTATATTCTATAATATAAAGACAGAGCCACTGATACTGCCAAGAGAGTCAACATATACAATGTGAATTTGACACTCTCCACTCTGAAAGCCTCTACCTTTTATTAAATAGAAAAATACAAACCCCAAACACCTTCAGTTCAGTTCAGTCACTCAGTCATGGCTGACTCCATGTCAGGCCTCCCTGTCCATCACCAACTCCCGGAGTTCACTCAAACTCATGTCCGTTGAGTTGGTGATGCCATCCAGCCACCTCATCCTCTGTCATCCCCTTCTCCTCCTGCCCCTCAATCCCTCCCAGCATCAGAGTCTTTTCCAACGAGTCAACTCTTCACATGAGGTGGTCAAAGTATTGGACTGCAGCTTCAGTGTCAATTCTTCCAGTGAACACCCAGGACTGATCTTTAGGATGGACTGGTTGGATCTCCTTGCAGTCCCAGGGACTCTCAAGAGTCTTCTCCAACACCACAGTTCAAAAGCATCAATTCTTCGGCGCTTAGCTTTCTTCACAGTCCAACTTTCACATCCACACATGACCACTGGAAAAACCATAGCCTTGACTAGTTGGACCTTTCTTAGCAAAGTAATGTCTCTGCTTTTCAATATGCTATCTAGGTTGGTCATAACTCTCCTTCCAAGGAGTACGCATCTTTTAATTTCATGGCTGCAATCACCAACTGCAGTGATTTTGGAGCCCCAAAAAATAAAGTCTGACACTGTTTCCACTATTTCCCCATCTATTTCTGATGAAGTGATGGGACTAGATACCATGATCTTCGTTTTCTGAATGTTGGAGTCTTAGGCCAACTTTTTCACTCTTCTCTTTCACTTTCATCAAGAGGCTTTTTAGTTCCTCTTCACTTTCTGCCATAAGGGTGGTGTCATCTGCATATCTGAGGTTATTGATATGTGGCTAAATAATTTGCGATTTTATTTGTAAACTTTCCTAGCACTATAGGGAATACAGGTGTTTTTTAAATAAAAGAACCAAGCCATTAGAGATCAAAATCTCCAGTATAGATGACTGGCTATGTGCTGAGATCCTAAAGTCAGGTGATGACAGCATCAATTAGCCTTATTTTTTCAGTCACTGGATGGCCCCAAGGCATACTCAGCCAGGCCAGAGTAAAGGAAAACACACTTTGGTCCCAATTTCAGTAACTCCCAAGGAACAACACACTTGTGCAAGAGAAGGAGTGATTTCAAACCGGTTTCTTCCCCATTCTGCCTATTCAGGGTTCTGATGATTCTCTCTTCTGGCCTTTGTATCATGTCTCTATCATGAGAGCATCCATGTCTTGGGAGAGGGTTGGAGGCAGTGATTCTGCACTTTCTCCTTTTGGATGTTCCATTGACTCAGTAAAAGGAGACAAACAGGGGACTAATATGAATGAAATTTCTATTATATGAATCATTTTGGTTGGGGGAGAAACAGTTATTCTATTTGAATAATATGGGCGTCTTTAAGCCTTGAGGAAGATATTTAATTATGCTGGAAACAACAGTAACTGAAGGACACTTCTACATAAGCAATATTTTATTATTTTTCCTTAATTTCACCTTAAAGCTAATTAAACTTACATATATATGCAAATATAGCACACATATATTTATGTATATAGTTGTATATACAAATTGCCTGTGGACATGTTTTATTTATAAAAAATGTGTCTTTGAACCAAGATTGCTAGTGATTCGTTGAAATGTTTTCAGACTTTCTCATTTTCTAAAGCAAAACAATTTCCCTGAAAGGTTGAAAATCATTTAAATGAACCTATAAAATAGATGGTAAGATGGTTTTTAGTTCAGCTGAGGAGGTGCTGCGCTGGTCTTAATGAGGCACCCGAGATGGTTTTATCCTGCTCACACAAATCATTTGTTTCAGTGACATTTGAAACTACTATTAATGCAAAAACTTTACATCAGTAAGCCCCACTTTACCGTTTTTACCACATCTTCAAGACTTTTGACAAGCTTCACTACTCACTGTAAACCTTCCCCTTCCTAATATAAACCATTCATTTAATTTGAGCACAAGAATTATTGAGACTCAGAAGATTTTAAGCCAGCAGTACTGAGTCTCTTCATTTTACCTTATTCCTTAAGACAAATTATCTGAGTTTGGATACATTTAAAACTTTTTATTTCATATGAATTTTTTTCTAATTGTTAGCAAGATTAGGACATACAATTCCACAAATTAACAAGCAAAGTGATCCGAGCTTATATTTAGAAACTCATTCAGCTATGTAATATATACAAAAGAAGATGGGATTTCTGTTACTGAGAGAAACCTAAGTGTAAACAAAGATAGAAAGGAATCTGTTCTGTTACAAAGAAAGCAGCAAATGTTTCTTTGGATATACCGCACTAGTCAGGGTACTGGGCACCCGAGAAGGAAAACTGTCCATCTGAAGCTGGAGACCTCAAACAGGAACTGAAGGTGGGGTGTTCCAAGCTAGGAACACGGCAGCGGGCTACCTTAAGCTCTCAAGAGTGTGTTATTATGAAGACTCTGGTCTTCCATATGGCTATCTATGATCTCCTGTTTCCAAATGTTAGTTGTTCAGTCACATTTGACTCTTTGCAACCCCATGGACTATAGCCCACCAGGCTCCTCTGTCCATGGGATTTTCCAGGCAAGAATACTGGAGTGGGTAGCCATTCCCTTCTCCAGGGGCTCTTCCCTGTCCAGGGAGTAAACCTGGGTCTCCAGCATTGTAGGAAGATTCTTTACTGTTTAAGCTACCAGAAAAGCCTGTTTGCAAAGAGAATCTTATTTTTCTTCTAGGTCTCTGTAATTGAATATACACTTCTAGTTGATTTATAAACAGTCAAGAACTCCATTTGTAAGGAACATGAGACCAACTGGCAACTAGTCACAGGAGGTTGAAATTTCAACTCTGAATCTTTCCTAGTCTGTAAGAAATGAATCAGATCATTGCAAATTTGAGTACTTTAACTAGAAGAAGTGAGATGCCATTGACCTCAGCTTTTCTCTGCACATGTGTGTACCTCCTCCAGAGTACAAGACAACCTGCAAGGGTCGTTCAAATATTCATGTCCTATGACATGATGTTTCTCAATGTTTAAAATCCGATATGACAAAAAATACAGTCCTACTCACTTTGCGTTAGTGTTGACATCCAAAATATATGATTCCCTTGGACTTAAGTAGACACAACACAGAGGTATAATATTCAAAATTGCAGTGATTTTACAATTTTCAGGAGGTTTTGGTCTGAATTACTTTTCTTTCATATAGGTAGAAACAACCAAACAGGAAACAACAATTCTTCACTGACAATTCTTACAATTGAAATTCAGATATACTACCTATATACATGGAATCTGCAAAGCTGCAGGGAAGCAGTTTTTGTTCATTGGATCACATTCTTTGGGGCAGCTTGTCATCTGACATACGTCTAAAAAGATGCCATTACTCACTCTCGTATCCCATGTCTGCTGGCCTCATTTTCTCTAATTCACACAGGCATTCCCTATACACCAGTAAGAGTGTTTGCTGATATCATAAGGCTTATATATATTTTGGCTCAAGTCCCAAGAGGAAATTGAGAGTTATCTTTCATCCTCCAAGGCAGAAAATTCGAGGGGAGGATTCTGACTCAGCCTGCATCTCACATCTCTTTGTGGGTGATGGGTGATCCCATATTAGTTTATTATTAGCCTAGCTTATTTCACACAACTATGATTGTGACTAAAGGTAAGGACAGACCACTGGGTTAGATCATCTACGGTAACATGGGGAATATGGTATATGTTCCAAAGGAAACCACATACCATTTTCCAGGAGGAAGAAGTAAGAATACGCTAGGCAGACAAAATCCCATTTGTCTGAATTGATTGGTGCCCCAGTGTATCAAAATGTTGTCTGAGTTTATAAGGAGATAGATACATTGTCCTTGTTTAGTCTTCTTTTCCCAATTCTAATTCTTTTCTTTAGAGTGCTTCATAGTGAAAAATATCCTCTCTAGTTTTATGTAAAAATTTGCTAATAACTGATGTCTGTGATCTGGGAAACATTCAACAGGCTCACACACAAACATGACACAAACACCAGTACAAATTGAATTTACTGAATTTTCCTTTATTTAAGCTATCTTTCTCCCTTCTATTTAAAGCAATAATTGAAAATTTTATGTGTTTAGTTTTGTCTTAAACACGTTCTTTATGCTTGTCAAGAATGAAATTACCTAGAAAAACACATTACCTATTTTAATAAAACCTGAGCCAATCATAGTCCAGATGACATTTGCTAGTTACCAGGAAAAAAAGTAAATGCACATCTCAAGGTTGACCTCTAAATGACATTATACATCCTTCCTTTTACCAGGGAAGGACCAGCTAGACCTGTGAAGTTGCTTAAGGATACTTTCTGAATAGCCTACCACCTTAATGACCCTTGGTCATATATTGTAGGAGGATGTTCAACCTTCTCTGCACTTTCAACTCACCTTAGGAGTTAAAAAATGCTTTGGGCCTAATTCCAGACCCAATTCATGGAGAATAGCTTGGATCTTACTGACTTTCAATAAATCCAGGGTTCCAGTGTGCATGTATGAGAAACACTAGTCTAGTGTTAAGGACTTGAAATCACCAGCTCAAATGCATACATGTTACATGAGATGGTTAGTACAGAAAGCTAATGTGTGCCAAGATCACTTGTCACCTTCAACTAGGGGCAACTGTCCTCCCATAAGAGACATTTGGCAATGCCTGGGAACATTTTTGTTTGTCACAGCTTGGGGATGCAACTGGCATATAGTTAACAGAGACTGGTAATGTTGCTAAACTCCTAAACTGCGTAGGATAATCTGCACAGAAAAGAGTTATCCACTCAAAATGTCAATAGTACTGAGCCTGAGAAACACCTGAGCCAGAAATAATCTTTGGGACAGAAGACAGAAATTGAGGAGAATAAATTGCTTCCCTGGATGAGAAGAAGTCCATAATGTGTTGCATGTCCTTGCAAGCCAACAGACAGCGTGCAGTACTGCAGATTTCCTTCAAGACACATTGGAGAGGGACTGAAAGGGGGAAAAGAACAGAAAACTCTGCCCATGAACTCTGGGGTTAGTAGAAGGCACTTAGATTTATGTAACAGCTGTCCTGGTTCTCAAGCAAACTCTCAATATTGCTGATGCAAATGATCTATCAATACATGCATAATATGTGCATTATAAATTTCAGTTCCCAAATGAATCCAGAAATTTTAAGTTGTTAAGCAGAAGGGAATTATGTCAAACTAATGATAATTGCTTTGTAACCTTAGATTACTGTAATGGTGGACTTTATTAGCTCTTTCCTTTGTAAGGAGGAGAGACCTTACACATACAGACACACAGCTGACTGCACACACACACACCACCTGACCACTCTAGAGACAGAAACCAGATAGAGGCAATGGATCTAGCATCTTAGATGTAACTGAAAGTTCCTTGCCATTTCTTCAACTTGAACAAAACTGAGAAACTATTTTCTTTTTGTTCTTTGATCTGGGAAAGTAAGCAAAGCTTCACAGACTAAATTACTGGTGAAGACAAAACTTAGACCACAGAAGTTGAAAGCTAAGTGGAGATCAAAGTGGACACCAAATAAGTGTCAATGGTCTGACATCACTGAGTCAATTTCTCTGCATTTATTCAGTTCACACACAGAAAGCGTCAACTGTGTTCCTCATTTGCTACCATCAGGAGACTGGTACGTAGAAAAGGAAATCTAAGTTCTGCCTTTCCAAAATAGCCCAAAAGGACACCAAATGTTTAAGACGATTATTTCAGGTGACAGAATTGCAGATGACTCAATTCTTACAATTTTCTATGCTCTCCTAATTTATTATAAGGAACACAACTTAGCTTTCTAAGAATTTAATTAAGGGAAACACTAAGACTCTCATAATTCTCTCATGAAATAAATTTTTGTGGGACTATAGCTTAACTATGGTACAACCTAGGTTTAAACAAATCATATATACATCATGTAAAGTAGACTCACTAAAGGAGCATCCCAGAAGATGGACAACTGGACTACTGCTTTCAAAGATGACCTAAACCCATTCCAAATATTATGAGACCATTAGGTCTCAGGTTCATCCTGCCGCTGGCAGAGCTCCCTCCCAAGTGCTGGGAGGCCTATTTATCATGTCCTTCCTTCCCAGCCCCTCTTTGCTTGCTTCCCCCATTTCATATATTCCACTCACATGGAATTTTCCCAACCTGCAATTCCATCCATTCTTTAAAAATTCAGCTTGAGTCCTCCTTCAGAGGAAACCTGAAATATGTAGACATTATATGGGTGAGTCCAACTGGGAGAAATTTTAAGACAAGATTTATGCTTTTAAGTAGACCAGTCATGCTTCCAAGAATGACTCATTGAGAACAACAACAACAACCACACACACGCGCACGCGCACACACACACACAAAACAAACAAGGAAGTCACAAACTCAGCAAAGATTTACCCAAACTTCAATTTCCTGGAAAACTGAATGAAAAGCTCCATCTATTTCTATATATAGGTTCTTTTACTTTGGCCAACTCACTACATATGTGTTGACTCTGGGCAGGTCTCATTCTTATTTAGTGGGATACTTATAAATATGAGCACACTCATACCCATGCCTATACTTTATTGCCCCAATTACCAGCCCATTCATAATCCAGGTTGCACACAAAAATAATCCAGAAAAAAATGAAAATATCAATGTGTCAACTCTACTGTAAATCATTTAATCAGACTTGATGGGAGAGGGACCTGGGCAAACTACTCCAGGTGATGCTGATTTGTAGCCAGTGTCCAGAACTACAGAATTAGGGTATAAAATATTTGGACCAAAAAGTTACCCTCTGTGGGATTTCCCCGGTGGTCCAGTGGCTAAGACTCTATGCTCCCTGCTAACTCCTGGGTTTGATCCCTGGTTAGGGAACTAGATCCCACACGCTGCAACTTTCCTCATTTGCTACTATCAGGAGACTGGTACGTAGAAAAGGAAATCTAAGTTCTGCCTTTCCAAAATAGCCCAAAAGGACACCAAATGTTTAAGACGATTATTTCAGGTGACAGAATTGCAGATGACTCAATTCTTACAATTTTCTATGCTCTCCTAATTTATTATAAGGAACACAACTTAGCTTTCTAAGAATTTAATTAAGGGAAACACTAAGACTCTCATAATTCTCTCATGAAATAAATTTTTGTGGGACTATAGCTTAACTATGGTACAACCTAGGTTTAAACAAATCATATATACATCATGTAAAGTAGACTCACTAAAGGAGCATCCCAGAAGATGGACAACTGGACTACTGCTTTCAAAGATGACCTAAACCCATTCCAAATATTATGAGACCATTAGGTCTCAGGTTCATCCTGCCGCTGGCAGAGCTCCCTCCCAAGTGCTGGGAGGCCTATTTATCATGTCCTTCCTTCCCAGCCCCTCTTTGCTTGCTTCCCCCATTTCATATATTCCACTCACATGGAATTTTCCCAACCTGCAATTCCATCCATTCTTTAAAAATTCAGCTTGAGTCCTCCTTCAGAGGAAACCTGAAATATGTAGACATTATATGGGTGAGTCCAACTGGGAGAAATTTTAAGACAAGATTTATGCTTTTAAGTAGACCAGTCATGCTTCCAAGAATGACTCATTGAGAACAACAACAACAACCACACACACGCGCACGCGCACACACACACACAAAACAAACAAGGAAGTCACAAACTCAGCAAAGATTTACCCAAACTTCAATTTCCTGGAAAACTGAATGAAAAGCTCCATCTATTTCTATATATAGGTTCTTTTACTTTGGCCAACTCACTACATATGTGTTGACTCTGGGCAGGTCTCATTCTTATTTAGTGGGATACTTATAAATATGAGCACACTCATACCCATGCCTATACTTTATTGCCCCAATTACCAGCCCATTCATAATCCAGGTTGCACACAAAAATAATCCAGAAAAAAAAGAAAATATCAATGTGTCAACTCTACTGTAAATCATTTAATCAGACTTGATGGGAGAGGGACCTGGGCAAACTACTCCAGGTGATGCTGATTTGTAGCCAGTGTCCAGAACTACAGAATTAGGGTATAAAATATTTGGACCAAAAAGTTACCCTCTGTGGGATTTCCCCGGTGGTCCAGTGGCTAAGACTCTATGCTCCCTGCTAACTCCTGGGTTTGATCCCTGGTTAGGGAACTAGATCCCACACGCTGCAACTAAGAGTTTGCATGCCACAAAGATCCAGAGTGCCACAGCAAAGACCCAGTGCAGCCAAATAAATTTTTTTTTTTTAAAAAGAAGCTACCCTCTTTTTATCCACTACTAACTTTATCCCACATCTCACTACACAGCTCACAAATCAAGATAAGTATGAAACATGCTTTATACATAGACTTATTGACATGGAACAGCTATAACAGTATGTGTCATAAGTTATTTTTCAAGGCCACATGCCTAAGAAATAGGGAAAATTATGGCTGAGAAGAATCCTTCTTCTCAGAATGGAGGAGGGGTGCTGCTGAAACCCTGGGATGGAGGTGGTGAAAGAAAACAATGGAAGAATGCTTCTGTTGCAAAAGAAATCTTTATTTATTTCAGACCTCCAGAACTATCAAACATTCAAACCAGTCTGGAGGGGCTCTTAACTTTATGATATATGCTGCTGCTGCTGAGTCGCTTCAGTTGTGTCTGACTCTGTGTGACCCCATAGATGGCAGCCCACCAGGCTCCTGTCCCTGGGACTCTCCAGGCAAGAACACTGTAGTGGGTTGCTATTTCCTTCTCCAATGCATGAAAGTGAAAAGTGAAAGTGAAGTCGCTCAGTCATGTCCAACCCTCAGTGACCCCATGGACTGCAGCCCTCCAGGCTCCTCCATCCATGGGATTTCCCAAGCAAGAGTATTGGAGTGGGGTGCCATTGCCTTCTCCGCTATGATATATGAAACACCAGTTATTCTTGACTCTAGGTCCGCTATGATAGATGAGAAAGAGCCTTTGAATTCTGAAAGCCCTTTCTTGTGCTTTAAAGAAAGGAAAATCATGCTATACGCCCAGAAAGTACATGGGCGTGGGCCAACGCATCCCAAAGCATGCTCTGTTTTTTAAAATCTTCCACTAAGCATGTCAGGACGTGACAGCAGGAGGTAAGGCAAAATAATTTGTTATCCATTCTGAATAATGGGTTGCAATGGAGCCTCATCTCTAGGAAATCCAATATAATAATAATAATAATAAACACGTGCTGCTGCCACTATGGGATGAGTTAATTCACTGAGAGTTGAGCTCATAAACTTCAGTAAGTAACCTCTCAAGGAATCCTGATGCTTAAAATGTTTTACCTAGGACTTCCCTGGTGGCTCAGGCAGTAAAGCATCTGCCTACAATCTGGAAGACCCAGGTTCAGTCCCTAGCTCAAGAAGATCTCCTGGAGAAGGAAATGGCAACCCACTCCAGTATTCTTGCCTGGAAAACGCCATGCACAGAGGAGCCTGGTAGGCTACAGTCCATGGGGGTCACAAAGAGTCGGACACAACTGAGTGACTTCATTTCACTTCACTTCAACTAAATATTCTACATGATGGGTGAGTAATCTGAAGACTCCTTGAATCAACTTAGCACACATGCTTCTTTAGTATGAACAAAAACCCACAGAGCGTTTCTTAGAGATTTTTGACCCCAGAAATTTAAGTAGATTATTTTTTCAAATTGACTAGCAAAGCCCTCATGATCATTTCCATATGAGGAAATGTTTTCATTTTATAGAGATTTAATTCTAACAAAGAAAGTAATACGTCAAAGACTGTACTCTACTAAACAAAATAAGCATTTGGGAAAAAAATCACCCCTTGGTAGTATTCAGGAAATATTTACCTCACAGTTGACTTTTTTACTTTAATCATGAGCATAAAGACCATCCATGCATCTTCTAAGTTAGGAGCTGGCAGAGGTAACTGGGGGTGGGGGGGACAGGACAGAAAGCACGACAGAGTACCAGGACAAGGGGACCACAGAGGATGCGATGGTTGGATGGCATCACCAACTCAATGGGCATGAGTCTGAGCAAGCTCCAAAGGACACAGAAACCTGTGTGCTGCAGTCCATGGGGTCACAGAGTGGAACATGACCAAGCAACTGAACAGCAGCAACAAATGGCCATATGAATGCTCCTCCCACTTCCTGCACTTCAGCTGTATGCACGACAGAGTACCAGGACAAGGGGACCACAGAGGATGCGATGGTTGGATGGCATCACCAACTCAATGGGCATGAGTCTGAGCAAGCTCCAAAGGACACAGAAACCTGTGTGCTGCAGTCCATGGGGTCACAGAGTGGAACATGACCGAGCAACTGAACAGCAGCAACAAATGGCCATATGAATGCTCCTCCCACTTCCTGCACTTCAGCTGTACCAATATCACATGGAATTCATTCTTGCTGGAAACAGTCCTTACTGGACTTTCCACCTGCAGGCGGTCCCCTGCAACGGTCTCCCCATTCCTATGTCACCTTGGCGTTTGGAGACCTATGTCTTTTCCCTGTGCCATCACAGAGCCCTCCCTATATCTCTGTCCTGATCCCCTCCTTCTATTAGGACACCAGTCTTATTGAATTTGAATCCCTCCTAACAACCTCATTTTAACTTAATTGTTGCTTTAAAGACCCCTTCTTTAAATATAGTCACAGTCTGAAGTACCAGGGTTTAAGGACTTCAATATAGGGATTTAGTGTGGACACAGTGAAGCTCATAATGATACTCATTGGGTTTAGCTCCACTCTATTATTTTTAGAGTAAGATATAAATAAATACAAAAATCTTGGAACAATGAGGTGTGTTTTCCATCTTGGATTAGTCTCCTCTTTCTTTCCTTCACACACACCCTCCCCTCAAATCCCAAGTTTATCAGAACATTCTAAGTCACCTTGGCCAGTTTCAGTTTGGGTTAAAATTTGTTTTTAAAGATTAATCCTCCTCTCACGGCTTTAGGGTTCTGGATTTTAGCCTCTGGACAGCTTATTATTGAGGCTTTTATTTGACTTTTGACATTTATCTAGCATGATACACCTTTAACTGTCAGCTTACTGAGCATCAAACCAAAGGTTATATTTGCCCTTATAAATTCCCTGCTCAAGCCTTCACTTCCTTTCTCCTGCAGCAAAGCAGAGAGGAAAAAGAAAAAAAAAAAAAATTCCTGTCCATGTTAGACCATGAGCAGCATGGGTTTCAAGGGTAGTTTTCCCTCAGCAAAGAGATCTCAAGCTCTAAGTAGGCTTTTCTTGGAAAAGGTGCTCTGTCCACCACTCTTCACACTGGTCCACGGCTAGATGCCCATGGAACATGTTACCTTGATCTTAAAACTGCATCACATTTAATAACTGGACATCTGGTTTTAACTTGGATTCTTTAAAATAGTTTGATGTTGCTACATTTCCAGCCCATAAGTGAGTATAAGTTAAATGCTCAGATTAGGGGATTGGGTTGTCTGGGAACATTTCCTAGGATAGGAAAAGGACCAGCAGCAGATGGAGATTTGGTAGATCACGATGCACAGATGACAAAGACCAACAGGGAGCTCTGGGGTAAAACTTGTCTATCAGAGGAGTCCTGTGCCCGATGAGAGCGTCTTTTACCATCAGCACACCGAGTTTCCCATGAGGACCAGCCTGAGAAGATGTGGCTTCAGCTACAAACACCTTGCTCAGTCACTGAGGGCGTCTCAAAACATGATAGCAACTCGGGAGGAGGATCCTGACAGAGAGAGTGTGTCAGTTGAAATATGCACAGCTGGCCAGCAAATCCCTTCTTAAAGGGAATCTGAGCTGCACAACTGTCTGGCACACATGCTTTGAAAAAAAATCTTCAGTGATTTCTACTTTCATGTGTATGCTTACAACTGGTGAACATATTATTTATTATCCAATGTATACCCTTTTGAGAGTAAAAGGAGTGGATATGAATAATTATACCAGGACAACAGGCATGTATAATCACTCATTATATATCTGTCTTCCTTTATTACTCACGAACATCTATCTTCACTCCTAGGAGACTCATCTATGGATCCATCACAATTAATTTCCTCCATATTTACTGTGTGCTTAGTCGCTCAGTCGTGTCCTGCTCTTTATGATCCCATGGACTGTAGCCTGCCAAAGCTCCTGTCTATGGGGATTCTCCAGGCAAGAATACTGGATGAGTTGCCATGCCCTCCTCCAGGGGATCTTTCCAACTCAGGGATTGAATCCAGATCTCCTGCATTGCAGGCAGATTCTTTACCAACTGAGCCACCAGGGAAGCCCAAGATACTGGAGCAAATAGCCTATCCCTTCGCCAAAGGATCTTCCTGACCCAGGATCAAATCAGGACCTCCTGCATCGCAGGTGCTTTATTACCAGCTGAGCTACCAGGGAAGCCCCTCATATTTACTAAACACTTCCTACTTATGGCAAAGGCAAACCTGGATGTGCTTTGCAGACTGTGTTAAAGGAGAACACGTGAAACAGCAGACAAGTTAGCATGCCCCTCTCCTTGCTTCCTCTGCATTCAGAACTTGCTCACACAGCCCACCTCACTGTTTCTCAACCTTGAATCTGTACACTGTGATTCTGGGAAACAGACCACTAAAGGCCCATACAACTTGTATTATTTCTTAATTTTCTGTTTTTATTTTCATGTGTGTGGGTGGGAGTGGTGATACCTTATTTCTCCACAGTCAATGGTATAGAATCACTTGGAAAAGCAATCAGTTTCAGACTCCTAAAAGTGTTGATGTATATAATTTTAGTCTAAATTAGACCCACTTTCTTCAAGACTCGCTAGCAAAGTTACAAATCTTAATCTTACTCATTTTTTTGCTCAGTGTACTTATTTGTCTATGGGGGCCAGTCCATATTTCTAACCCATTCCCATTTCGGACAGTGAGAAGGGGCAGAGAAAAAGGGGCACATGCCTCTTCAGATCTATTTTCTGAGCCAGGGAACTTCCTTTTCTCTTGGATCTAAGAACGGGGATGCCATTTTTTAGCCAGTCTTTTCAGGCCAGGAAAGGGATCAGACAAGATAGTGGTGTTCTCCAGTTCCTCTCCTGCCCTGGATCTCTGAAGCCTCCTTGGGAAGAGTGGAGAGCCTTCTCAGCAGTGCCTTCTAACCATGCACAGTCATTTCCTTGCCTATCAACTGTGCTATGAACTGCAGCAAACTCCACTTGAAAGTCCAAGTTCCAACTCTATGACTTCATCAGTTCCGTGATATTACATACCTGTTCAACCTCCCAGAAATTCAATTTCAATTATGTGGAATCTCTTTAAGGCATTTTATGGCCATTAAATGATATAAAACTATGTGTTTTGTTAGTACTACGGTCAGACGTACCCAAGAGAAAACTGTACTGCAGTGCTTTACAAACACAGCGATCTAGGACTTCACCAGTGATCCAGTGGTTAAAACTCCAATGACAGGAACCCTGGTTTGATCCCTAATCACTAGAACTAGATGCCATACACCGCGAAAAGATCAAAATCCGGCATGCCACGACAAAGATCAAAGATCCTGCATGCCACAACCAAGACCTGGTATAGCGAAATGCATAAATACTAAAAAATAAAACTGAAAAACACAGATATATTTACTTCACACCAACAGCTCAGGGGGCAAGATAGTTAAGTGTGTCACCTCCGATCATGGGCCCTTCTGGGTTCTTGCACTTACCATCCTTGTTGTTGGCTTCTGTTGCCATGACATCAAGATGGTTCTTTCACTTCAAGCCTCGATTCATTGTTCTGGCTTAAAAAAAGAGAAAATCCAAATGTCACAGGGGAAAATAACAAAAGTACATGTTTGCCAAGTCTCTCTCTTTTGAAAAACCGTCTGGGAAGCCTAACCTAGCAGATTCTATTTATATTTCATTAGCCTCATCAGGACATTTGGCCCCTTATGGACCCAGAGCAGTTTGAGGAAAAGGATGCTTTAACCCAGCACATGGACACCTTGAGCAAAATAAGGGATCTACTAATACAGAAGAGGAGAATGGATATCCAGGATTCATCTTCCACATTGTATAAAACACACTGTACAATGCCTGCACAGACATAGCTTATCCAAACCCATTCCACTGTGGAAAGTATAATCCTACCACTCTACTACTCTGCCAACAAAGGTCCATCTAGTCAAAGCTATGGCTTTTCCAGTAGTCATGTATGGATGTGAGAGTTGGACTATAAAGAAAGCTGAGCACCAAAGAACTGATGCTGTTGAACTGTGGTGTTGCAGAAGACTCTTGAGAGGCCCTTGGACTGCAAGGAGATCCAACCAGTCCCTCCTGAAGGAAATCAGTCCTGAATATTCATTGGATGCTATGGCTGAAACACTGATACTTTGGCTACCTGATGCAAAGAACTGGCTCACTGGAAAAGGCTCTGATGTGGGAAAGATTAAAAGCAGGAGGAGAAGGGGAAGACAGAGGATGAGATGGTTGGATGCATCATTGACTCAATGGACAGGAGTTTGAGTGAACTCCGGGAGTTGGTGATGACAGGGAGGCCTGGTGTGCTGCAGTCCATGGGGTTGCAGAGAGTCAGACACAACTGAGCACCTGAGCTGAACTGAAACACCCCATCCTTGAACTTCTCTTATATTTATATTTTTTACTTATAGGAATGTTCTCTCATTCTCTTTTCTCCCAAACAACATATTCATGGACTTTTCAAAGTTGAAAAGCATCAGGAATCATGTGGCCCCACTTTCATAAGAAGTCTGAGACCCAGCTTGTACATCATAATTGGTTCCTGGTGACCTTTCTAAATCCAGTACAGTACACACTGTTGCAACTACTTGCTGGCCAACTCATCCTCTAAATATAATTTCTCCTTCTGAATGCTGAACTTAAAAGTGATCCTTTCTCATCTACTGCAGACTCAAAATATTAATTTAAAAAGCATGTTGTTATTCTTTAACCCTGTGGGCAGCCACAATGAAAACAGTACCTCTCCAAAGCAACTCTTGCTCCAAACATCCAGCCCTACCCTACCCAGCAGGTGGCTTTGGCCAGCAACGACACCCCTACAAATGGTCTCTCGCTCTGGGTAAGGGTTGCACTATCCACTAGTCTGCCTACAAGAGTCAGAGCCAAGCCTCACAGCCAGCTGGTCTGAGGGTCAACCTCACTCACCACTGCAACCACAGCCACAATGGCCCATCACGCGGTCTACTCACGGGAACGCCCGGCTCAGATGACCAAGGGGATTGTGGCACTGGGCCCCAGAGGACATCTTCATCATAAGACCACTCTCTCAAGACTGAGACACAGCTGATATACTGAATACACAGAAAAAAGAAAAAGAAAAAAACAAAACAAAAAAACACAGCGAGTGAGGCAGAATGAGGAGACAAAGAAATACCTTCCAAACAAGAGAACAAGACAAAACTTCAGAAAAAACTAAACAAACACAAGCAATTTAGAAGATAAAGTGTTCAAGGTGAGAATCATATGTTCACTAACTTAGAAGAGCAGAAGAACTTAGTGAGAACGTCACCAAAGAGAAAATATTGAGGAAAAAAAACCAGTCAGAACTGAAGACTATAATAACTGAAATGAAAAATACACTAGAATGAATCGAGAGTGTGCAGGAAGATGCAGAAAAACAGAAAATGCAGAAGGATAGACTGGCAATCTGGAGACAGTATATTGGAAGTCATCCAATCAGAACAGGGAAAAAGAAAAAAGAATTTTTAAAAATCAAGTTAAATTAAGAGATCTCTAGGACAACACTAAGCACACTAACATTCACATTATAAAGATTCCGTAAGGAGGACAGATGAAAAAAAGAGAAAGAAAATCTATTTGAAGAATAATGTCTGAAAGTCTCTTTAACCTGATGAAGGAAATTTTCATCCAAGTCCAGAAAACACAGAGAATTCCAACAAAGATGAACCTGAAGAGACTAACACCAAGACACATTATAATTAAAATGTCAACAGTTAAAGAGAGATTCCCAAGATCAGGAAGAGAAAAACAACTAGATGAGTACAAGAAAACCCCTTTCCCCACTAGGACAGTCGGCTGATTTTTCAGCGGAATCTTTATAAGTCAAATGGGATTGACATAATATATTCAAACCATTAAAATAAAAAATTTACAGATGGAACACTCAAGCCAGCAAGGTTTGCATTCAAAATTGAGGGCAAGATAGTTTCTCAGGTAAGTGAGGAGTTAATCACCACGACTTCCCTGGTGGCTCAGACAGTAAAGCACCTGTCTACAATGCGGGAGACCTGGGTTCGATCCCTGGGTCGGGAAGATCCCCTGGAGAAGGAAATGGCAATCCACTCCAGTACTATTGCCTGGAAAATCCCATTAACAGAGGTGCGTGGTAGGCTACAGTCCATGGGGTTGCAGAGAGTCAGACATAACTGAGTGACTTCACTTCACTTCAAGCTAGCCTTTTAAGAAATGTTGAAAGGACTTCTTTGAATAAAAAAGAAATGACCATAACTAGAAACACACAAAAAGAATATAAAATAAAATCTCTCCAGTGATAAAGGTAAGCATACAGTATAGGCAGTGGACCAAACACCTATAAAGTTAGTATGAAGGGTAAAAGACAAATGTAGTATAAGCAATTTCACATAAAGTAGTTAGATGTTACACAAAACACAAAGACAACAAGACAATAATTATGACATCAAAAACATAAAATGTGGAGAGGGACTAAAAATGTAGTGTTCTAGAAAGCACTTGAACTTCAGCAACCATCAATTTAAAATAGACACTTATATACACAGGTAGTTATATAGGAACCTCAAGGCAACCATAAACAAAAAACCTATGACAGATACAAAAAACAAGATAGAAATAAAATGTAACACTAAAGAAATTCATCAACTCACAAGAGAACAAGAAAAGAAAGGAACAGACAAGAGCTCCAAAAACAGTTAACAAATGGTAGAAAGTGTATGTGTTTCAATAATTACTTTAAATGTAAATGAACTAAATGTTCTAACCAAAAGACATAGGATGGATTGAGCAATACCAGTATCACTGTCACATGAGACACTGCCTTCAATTCTGCCATTCAAATCCATAACCAGTAAAAACATCCACGTCTCAACAAAGGCTCCTCTGTCCCGCACACCAGGACACCACAGACATCCACATCTCCGTACACCTGCAGGTGGATGGACCAGAATACACAGAGGAAGGAGACTGGGGAAACAGCAGAGGTGGTGCCCACGATACCGACCCCCTCCCCATGCTGGTTTAGCCAGCTGCCCAGAGAGCTCAGGAACAGCAGGGGGAACAGCACGTTCAGCCCCAGCACGTCAGCCCCAGCTTCCTGGAGCAGCGTCCATGGCCACAGGGATGCAAGCAGCAGCAGCAGAGGTGGGACCCGTGCCTTTCTCCCTCCAGCTGGAGAGGCACATGGTAACTGGACAACACAGAGGCAGCAGAGGCCCCTGCAACCCCAGCTTACCCTTAACCTCACCCAACAATGGCAGTGCCTGCAACCCAGGAATCTCCAGATGCAGTGGAGGTGTCCCTCATTTGATGTCCCTGATAGCCTCACCGGTGGTACCAGCAGCACTACGAAGGCACCTTCTCGAAGCACGGGCAGTGCCAGTGAGGGCCTTTGGCAGAGGCCATAGAGGGGAAAGCACTGGTTCTCGCCTAGAGCCAGAGGCAGCGCAGGTAAAGCACGCTAAAACTTGTGCTATACCGCCACCTACTGAAAAACAAAAGAAATGCTTCTAATTACCAATCTTGAATTGTTGGAATCGAATAATAAAAGGTTTACCTAAAGAAAGGTATTCACTATTTCAAATGTGTCAGCAGAGAAACAAGGCAGGGAAAACCACAGGAAAACACCATCACAAAAATAAAATGACAATTCTTTAGAAATCAAACATAGAGTCACAAAATATTGTGATCTGATTGATAGAGAATTCAAAATAGTTGCCATGAATGAACTCAACAAGCTACAAGAAGGCTCAGGAAAGCAGTGAAATGAGCTCAGAAATAAAATTAATGAACAGAAGGAAAATTTCACCAAAGAGACGGGAAGTCTAACGAAGAGCCAAACAGAAATTCTGGAGCTGATGAACTCAATAAATGAGATGAAGGATGCATTAGAAAGCATCGGAAGTAGAGCAGGCCATATAGAAGAAAGAATTAGTGAGCTCAAAGATAGAATTATAGAAATTATATAGACAGAGGAGAGAGAAATAGGATATAAAAAGTGAAGAAATTCATGAGAACTATGCAACTCCAGTAGAAAGGGCAATGTGAGGATAATGGACATCGCAGGAGAAGTGAGGGCAAGGGGATCAGAGACTTTATTCAAGAAGTAAGAGTTGCGGATTTCCCAAACCTGGGGAAGAAAATGCAGAAATAAGTCAATGATGCTAAGATATACCTTATCATGTCAACAAAACAAAGACCTTCTCCAAGACATATTAAAACTGTCAAAAGTCAATAGCAAAGAACTTTAACAGCAGCCAGGGGGAAAAAGATGGTAAAGTTCAAAGGAAATACCATTATGCTATCATCAGATTTCTTAGCAGAAAACTTACAAGCTAGGAGTGGAACAAAATACTCAAAACATTGAAAATTGAAAACTGTCAGACAAGAATACTCTGTCCAGCAAAGCTGTGCTTCACATATGAAGGAAAAACAAAGGCTTTCTGAGACAATCAAAAGTTGAAGGAGTTTATCACCTATAGACTAGCCTTAAAAGAAATCCTGAAAGGAGCACTTCTACCTAAAATGAAAACAGAAAAGTACACAAAACTTTGAGTTATATAATAGCAGACACACAGAATCAGAAAACGCAGCTCTGTATCAGAATATATTGTTAAACAGTTGAGTATAGCATAAAGGCTAAAGAGGAAAACACAGGAAAAAGTTTAATAGTAGCTACTTCAAGTTTGAAATAAACTCACAGCATGGAAAGGGACGATTTGTGACAACAAAAAAATGTAAAAGAAGAAGAGAAGGACAGAATTATTACAGGCAAATGAAGATAGAATGACATCAGCAGGAAAAAGACCATTTTATTTATGAGACATTTTACAAAATCCTCACGGCAACCACAAAACATAAATCTAGAGCAGAGACATAAAACATAAAAAAGAGGAAAATAAGCAAAACATCATACAAAATCACCAACACAAGGAAAAAGAAACAATGGAAATGTGAAGCAAACAAACAACAACAAAAAAAAACAAAGATAAAATGGCAGTGCTAAGCTCTCATCTATCAATAAATACCCTAAATGTAAATTGACTGATTTCACCAATCAAAAGATAGAGAGTGATTGGTTGGATTAAACTAACCACATGTTTTCTCCAGGAGACTCAGCTCTAAAGACAAAAAAGAAAGTGAAGAGATGAAAAATGATACTGTAAGAATATTTCAGTCAAAAGAAAATAGATGTACAGATAATCATAGCAGATAAAACAGACTTCAAACCATAAATGGTAACAAGAGACCAAAATGGATATTGTATACTAATAAAAGAATCAATTCAACAAGAAAACATAATAGTTATTAATATATATGCACCTAACCCAGGAGTGTCAAAATACATAAAGCAACTATTAACACTCATAAAGGTAGAAACTGACAACAACGCAATAATAGCAGGGGAGTTTAACGCCCTACCTACATCAGTGCATAGATTTTCCAGACAGAAAGCCAACAAGAAAATGCTGACTTTAATGAAAAATCAGACCTGGTGGACTTAATAGATGCATATAAAACATTCCATTCAAACATAGCAGGATATCCTTTTTTCGCATACACATGGGTTGTTCTCAAGGACAGACTGTATATTACAGCACAAAACAATGTGCAATAAATTGAAGAAGATTAAAATCATACTAAGCATTGTTTCTAATCAGAATGGTATGAAATAAAACAAAAAGAAAGAACTTCAAAAAGGTTGGAAAAGTCACAAATATGTGAAGACAGAACAACATGTTACTGAACTACTGAAGCAATAAAGATATCGAAGAAGGAAATGTTTTAAAAGCTGAAGATAAGTGAAAATGAACATACAACATACAAAAACCTATAGGATTCAGCAAAAGCAGAAAGTAAGTGCAGATCCCCAGTGCAGTTTAAGATGCACGTTTAGCTTTACAGTCAGTGCATCGTATCTATGGCTCCACATTCACAGACTCAACCAACTGTGGATCATGTAGTGTGCTAGTACTCAATTAAAAAAAAAAATCTGTAATAAGTGGGCCCGTGAAGTTCAAACCTCTGTTGTTCGGTGGGCAATTGTACATACTAATACAGGCATAACTCAAGAAACAAACATATAAAATCTCAAATAAATAATCTAAACTTATAATCAAAGAAATTAGAAAAAGAACAAAACCCAAAGTCAATAGAAGGAAGGAAATAATAAAAATCAGAGTCAAAATACATGAAACAGAGACTACAAAGACTATATGAAATTAAAAAAAAAAAGCCCACAGAAACTTAAGAGCTTGTTTTGTGAGAAGATAAACAAAACTAACATATTTGTAGCCAGATTCAGTAAGAAAAAAATAGCGGAGTCTCAGGTAAGTATTTATCGGAAATGAGATAAGAGAAACCGCAACGAATACCACAGAAACACAAAGGGTTTTCAGGGAATACTGTGAAGAGCCGTGCACCAGACTGAACCATCTAAAGGAAAGAGATAAATTCGTAGAATCACACCACCCACCCAAGACTGAATTATGAAGAACCAGAAAAGCTGAACAGATCAATCACTAGTAAGGAAATTGAAAGGCTAATCAAAAATTTCCCCCAAAACAAGAGTCTGGGACTTCACAGGTAAGTCTGTCTTCAGTCTTCACAAGTGAATTCTGTCCAACATTCAAAGAAAAGTTAATCCATAGCTTTCGTAAACTTTTCCAAATAATCGAATAAGAGAGAACACGCTGTAACGACATTACCCTGATACCAAGACTAAACAAGGACAGCACAAAAGAAGAAAGGTATGGGCCAATACCTCTCAGAAATATAGATACAAAAATCCTCAGCAAAATATTAGCAAACTTGATTCAACAATACATTAAAAGGATTGCACACCATGCTCTTTTGAGTTTTATTGCAGGGTATGCAAGAATGGTTCAACATCCACAAATAAATCAACGTGACACACTACATTAACTAACTAAAAATCCTATGACCATCTTAATAGATGCAGAAAAGAATCCAACAAGATGCAACATCCATTTATGAAAAGAAACTCAATATACAGTGATATACCTCAACATAATAATTGTCATATGTGACAAATCCATAACTCATATCCTATTCAATGGTGAAAAACTATAAGTGACCCAAGGTGAGAAAGAAAGATGCTCAGTCTCACCACTTTAATTCAACATAATATTGTAACATAATAATAATCTTAGAAATCTGAACCAGGAAAATTAGGCCAAAAAAAAAGAAATAAAAAGCATCCAAATTGGAAAGGAGAAAGTAAAATTATCACTGTAAATGGCATAGTTTTATGTATAGAAAACACTAGAGACTCCACAAAAAAACTACTGGAAATAATAAATACAGTAAAGTTGTAGGTTACAAAATCACCATGCAAAAGTCTGCTGCCTTTCTATACACTAACAAAAACACCAGTGGAACAAGACTAAGAAAACAATCCAATTAAGAAAAAACACAATTGCAATGAAAAGAAAAAATTAGAGGAAAAATTTAACCAAGAAGGTGGAAGAACACTAACAAACAAGAAGTGATACAAAAACATGGAAAGATGATCTATGTTAATGGATTGCAAAACTAACACTGTTAAAATGCCCCATTACCTAAAGCAATCTATAGATTCAATGCATTCACTATCAAAATCTCAGTAACATTTTTCATAGAGAACCAAAAAATTCTAAAGCTTGCTTCAAACCAAAAAATACCCAGAGAGCCAAAGCAATCTTAGGCAAAAAGAACAAAGCTAGAGGTATCACACTCCATTATTTCAAATTATACTAAAAAGCTGTAGGTATAATCAAGCAACACGGTATTGACAGAAACACACACACATAGATCAATGGAACAGACTTTTAGATTCCATAAATAAAGCCACACATACATGGATAATGAATTTAAAACAAAAAGCAAAGGGTAGAGAAAGGATAGTACATTCAATAAACTGTGTTGGGAAAAATGGACATCTACAATCAATATAAGGAAACTAGACCAATTCTTAACACATTACAGAACTATTCACATAAAATAGATTTAAGACTCAAATCTAAGACCCAGAACACAAAACTCTAGAAGAAAACAAAGACAGCATATTCTTTGACATCAGTCTTAGCAATGGCTTTTTGGAATGCCTCCCTCAGACAAGGGAAAGAGAAGAAAAAACAAATGCAACTACATCAAATTTGAAAGCTTCTGCACAGCAAAAGTAATCAACAAGGTGAACAGATAACCTACTGATCAGGAGAAGATATCTGTAAACCATATGTATGATAAGGGATGGATTTCCAGTTCACATAAAGAAATCACACAATTCACTATGAAAAAAATTAACCAAATAAGAAATGGAGACAGGACCTAAACAGACATTTTTCTCAGGAAGATACATAGATGGCCAACAGATATACTAAAAGATGCTCAACATCATTAATCATCAGGAAAATGCAAATCAAAACCATATTGAGAGATCATCTCTCAGAACAACTATTATGAGAAACGCAAAAATAGTAAGTGTTTGAGAGTATATAGAGAAAAGGGAATCCTAGTGATGGGGATATAAATTGGTGAAGGTACTATGGAAAAAGTATGGAGGCTTTTTTCAAGGACTTTGGGATTAACATGTACACACTGCTGTATTTAAAACAGATAACCAACAAGGACCTACTGTATAGCACAGGAAATTCTGCTCAATATTATTTAACAACATAAATGGGAAAAGAATTTGAAAAGAATAGATCCATGTATATGTATAACTGAATCACTCTTCTGTACACCTGTAATTAATGCAACATTATTAGTCAACTGCACTCCAATATAAAATAAACTTTTTGAAGAAAATCTAAAAAATAGGACAATCTGGCAAGTTTTCTATAAGGTATTTATCTGAAGAAAATGAAAACACTCACTGAGAAAAATGTATGCACACCTTCTGTTCATCACACCATTAGTTGCAATAGTCAAAATACGGAAGTAACCTAGGTTTCTATGAATAGGTGAATGGATAAAGAAAAAAAAAACCACACAGATACAATGAAATATTACTCAAACAGAAAAAGGAATGAAATTTTGCCATTTGCCACAGTATGAATGGACTAGAGGGCATTAAACTCAGAAAATGACTAACCCCACATAACTCCAATTATATATGGAATCTAAAAAACAAACAAAGAAAGAAAATAGAAATAGATTCAAAGATAGAACAACATACTGGTGGTCCTCAGAGCTGGGGGCAGGGGTGGGGGTGGAGGACTGGGTAAAGGGAATTAAAAAACACAAATTTTTCCATTATAAAATAAGTCACAGGGATGTAAGGTCTAGCATAGGGAATATAGCTAGTACTATAAAAACTGTATGGTGACAGGCAATTACTAGACATCAAATTTTAACGTATATAAATATCAAATCACTACAATGTAAGCCTGAAACTAACATAATACTGCATGCTGAATATATTGCAGTTAAAAAGAAAGCAGTGTTAATATATTTTTGTCACAAATTTTCTACTCTGTAAATAATCATACATCAATTGGGACAGAAAAGGAAGGGCAGTAAATAGACACATTCAGTACAAGCAAGACAGAACATCAAACTGCTAAGTGTGAAATAGAGGAGAATTTACAAATCCCAGGAGAAAATGTTCATTCCCTTATCTTTTGAAATTCACATCTGAATTATCATATGTATAGATACACAAAGAGTAATTGTGACATCAGAGGACAACATTCCTTAGTCTCCTGTAAAATCAGTTACATTGCAGTGACATATTGCTTTTCACCCTTATGAAGTGCTAAATAAATGGAAAATATATAAAAAGAATTTATATTTGTATAACTAATTTTCAATTTTCTAATCTCTCTCCTTATGCTATCTGCCTTTTGACATTTATTATCCATATTAAAATTGCATTAATATTTACAAATTAGCTTGAGAAAAATGATGGACTTGCCCAAAGTTACACACAAGAAAGTGAAAAATATAGTTACACACTAGAATGTGAAAAATTCTGATTTAAAATCTGGTTCTTTTTCTCCCACGTCTTTAATTATTGACCCACTGGTAAAAAGAAATTTGCTTGGAGTCAGAAATTGGAGGCAGGTTTATGTGCTGATTGAAAAAATGTTTTTGTTTATTTTCTTTTTCCAAATTAGGAATATGATAGTATTGGGAGGGGAAAAAACATTTTCAGGTTCAGTGGTTTAGCTAAAGGCTCAAGGCAATAAATTTGCAACAAGACTCAAGTTTCTAATCTGTACTCTAGCTGGCAGAATAGGTGAAATTCATCATGTCACTTACCTTCAATTAACTGCTTCAATTTTCTCAAGGAGCAAGCCAAGGAGACACAATCACATACTTGTGATTGATATATTGAATTCAGAGCTGATCACTCTTCTTTATAACCCTCCCTTAGGTTCCCTCACCCCCCTAAGGAAAAGACCTTTGAGTCATCTTGACCTCATGCTGACACCTCTGTCTACAGACTAATAACCGCTGGGATAAACCAAGATCTTTCATTCTACAGTCTTCTTAATTCATTTACTAAGTATTCGTTCAATCACGCATATGGTCTCTGAATCACTCCAGGTTCTGGGACTACCTGGAAAAAAAAATGGACAAAACCCTAGGCCTGGCTGTGCCTACATCCCTCTAAAAGAGAGAACGAAAACACATGGAATCTGCCACATGCTACTGTAATAGCAGTGCATCATAAGGCAAAATGAGAAGACTCTCCTGTCCAGTAACCCACTGGAGGACACTGGAGAGAAGACCACCCAAAGAATGGTTCCAGAGACACCATGAGGCTACACCAGAAGAGAAGTATGCAGTATAACCACACAGTTTCAACAAGATCTCTGGGTAGCCTGTGAAAGTTAGTCGCTCAGTTGTGTCCAACTCTGCAACCCCACAGATTGTAGTCCTCCAGGCTCCTCTCTCTCTTGAATTCTCCAGGCAAGAATACTGGAGTGGGTTGCCATTCCCTTCTCCAGAAGATCTTCCCAACCCAGGGATCGAAACTGGGTCTCCTGCATAGCAGGCAGATTCTTTATCATCAGAGCTACCAGGAAAACTGGCGGATAGTTTAAGTGGAAACAAAAAAAAAGGAAAAATCTTAGAGAAATTGGTCGTTGGATACTGGTATATTACAAATTTAGATGATCCTAGTGTACTGCATTTCTCCAGGCAAAATAAAGCCCAGACTGAGGCCACGCATCTGAAGTATGATGGATGTCCTCAAACGGGTATGGTCAAGCTACTTACGGGTTTACAGAAGTAATATGAGTATTAAGGTTGCCATAGCTGCTGGCAGTAAAGGTGATGTTGAGAAAGGAAGGCTGGCTTCAACCAAAATTTTCAACAGCATAAACTAAGGGGCTTTCAAATGACCAGAAGTTTGTTAGATAATCAATGGTACAGCAGGGCGGCATATGTTACAGAGGAGGGAGAATTATTGCATTGGCCACAGACAAATCAGTCTTGAAGGAACTTAAATTTCAGAGCCATCCCCAGATCTCACTATATGTTTGTTATGGCAATGCAAAGTGTCTCCTCTGCAGAATACAAAAAAGAAGTAGGGTCTTTGGGAAACAGCCAGGCATGTTAAGTCAAAGCAGAGTGAGCAGATCTGTTTAAAACTGAAGGTGGTTCCCAAAGGGAAGAAGCCCAACATGAAGAACTGGAGGAGAAAAAGCAGAGTAGCAGAATGAAGATGTGGCTAGACAATCTTGCACCATCACCGGTGAACAGGACAAGAGGATCACGGTGCGTGGTTTCTGAGGTTGCAGGACTCAACAGCGTGAGATTCTGGATAGTGTTGCGGTCACATCAGATGGATACCTGCTTGTACTGTGGGTGAACTTATAGGAGAGAGACTCTGAGCTTAGATTCCAGAATCTTTTATGAGTAATAAGCATGGAGGGAAACATTATCTTGGTTATATGAGATAAGAAGCATTCCTGCTTTGGTTTAAGAAGACTAACCTCTATGCTCAAAGGCTGTTTGTATTAACATCCTTGAAGCAGTGTGAACCACAGGGCAATCCATCCTATGAATACAATATAATTTTCTGTTCCTTCACAACTGATGGATACTGAGTTGCTCCTAATTTGGGACAATTGTAGGTAAGATTACTACACGTATTTACGTCTAGGTTTCATGTGCATGTTAGTTTGGATTTCTCTTGTGTAGGAGTGGGATTTCTGAGTGACAGAAAATATATAATTAAATTTGTAAGAACCAGCAAACAACTTTGTAAGGTGGCTATGTCAGCCTGCACTTGGATCAGAAGGATCTGAGAGTGCCATTTATTCTACATGCCTCCTTTAGTCTTTTCTCACCCTATTGCCCTGGCTAAAAACTACAGCAAATATGAAATAGAAATGAATAGAGCAGGAACCCTTACTTTGTGGCAAGAGTTTTAACTACATTTCTATAGCAGACACAGAGTAAGTCATGTTGTCTACTTTTGTAATGAGCTTTGTAACTTGTATCTTTAGGGTAATTTGACCATTTCATCTACATTATGATTTTTATTGACCTAAAGTTATTCATAATATCTCCTTGATATATTTATTATCTGTAGGATTTGTACTATATTCTCTCCCATTCCCAGTGTTGGTAAATAATTTCTTTTTTTCTCCTTTGGTCTGGCTAGTGGTTTATCAGTTTAATCAGTTCTTTTTATGAACAAAATTTTTATTTCATTGATTTAAAAACTCTCATTCAGCTAAAAATGTCCTTGATTTCTGAGTATTATTTTGTTCTTTCTACTCTCTTTACTTTTTCTAGCTTAAGGTGGCAACTTTAGACTTCTAGATTTTTAATAAACAAAATATTCCTCTGTTGCTGCTGCTACTGCTAAGTCACTTCAGTTGTGTACAACTCTGTGCAACCCCATAGACGGCAGCCCACCAGGCTCCTCCATCCATGGGATTTTCCAGGCAAGAGTACTGGAGTAGGGTGCCATTGCCTTCTCCAAAATATTCCTCTAAGCATTGCTTTAGCCATATTCTATAATTTCTGGTATGCTGCATTTCATTTTTATCCAATTCAAGACACTATTTTGTCTATTATGACATATGGGCTAGGAAGAATTATAGTGTTTAATTTCCAAAGAGATGGTTCAAGTATCCTTCTGTTACTGATTTATATTTTAACTTCATTGTAAACATAAAACATATATTTAGGATTTTATTTTTAATTGGCGAAATTTTTGTTATGGTCCAGAATGCAGTCTATCTTGGTAAATGTTCCCTCTGCATATGAAAAGAAGATACATTATTCTATTGCGTGGCGTGCATATAAATGTAAGGTATCAGAGCTGTTTGACAGTGCTGCTCAAGTCTTATATACTTAATGATTTTCTATTTGTTTCATCAGCTAATAAGACAGGGTTGAAATCTACAACCATACTTACGCATTTATTATTGAGATTTTTTCATATGTATTTTGAAATATTCTGAAGCATTTTTATAGGTGAAGGTGAAGTCACTCAGTCGTGTCTGACTCTTTGCAATCCTGTGGACTGTAACCTACTAAGCCTGTCTGTCCATGGGATTCTCCAGGCAAGAATACTGGAGTGGATTGCCATTTCCTTCTCCAGGGGATCTTCCTGTCCCAAGGATCGAACCCAGGTCTCCCGCATTGAAGGCAGGTGCTTTAACCTCTGAGCCACGAGGGAAGCCCATATTTAGGACAGTTACATTTTTGATGCATTAATAACATTATCATTATATATTTCTCTTTAGATCCTAATAATATTTCTTATTCTGGAGCCAACTTTGTGTGATATTAAAAGACATTTCTATGTTGTTTAGCATTTGCAAAGTATATCTTTTTTCCTACCCTTTTAATTGTTTTTATATTTACAGTGTATATGTGTAAGTGTGGTGTTGGTTAATAGTATAGCATTGTCTTGCATTTCTATCTAATCTGATAATCTTTGCCTTTTAATTAGGGTTTTGGCTATTTACAGTTAATTAAATTATCAATATTTGGATTTAAATTTTTGAGTTTGCTAATTGTCTCTTTTGGAGAAGGCAATAGCAACCCACTCCAGTACTCTTGCCTGGCAAATACCATGGACAGAGGAGCCTGGTAGGCTGCAGTCCATGGCGTCGCTAGGATTCGGACATGACTGAGCGACTTCACTTTCACTTTTCACTTTGATGCATTGAAGAAGGAAATGGCAATCCACTCCAGTGTTCTTGCCTGGAGAATCCCAGGGATGTGGGAGCCTGATGGGCTGTCTTTGGGGTCACACAGAGTCGGACATGACTGAAGTGACTTAGCAGCAGCAGCGGTAGTCTCTTTATCCTATCTGCCCCTTTTTTTCTCTTTTTCTGACTTATTTTGCATTCTAGTTTCTTTTTTTCCTTTTCTAATGATTGCACTACTGGTATCATATTAATAATTTTTAACTGCTTATTCCAGCATTTACAAGTTCATTTTTAACTTATCAAAGTCTACCTTCAATTAATAATATACCCTTTCAGGTATATTAAAATATTGCAATAGAACATTTTTATACTTTCTGCTACTAAATACATACATTTTACTTGGACATCTGTTATAAATCACAACACACTGTTAGATTTTT